>JAKNSH010406127.1:0-18077 GCA_027790015.1 Cymbopogon flexuosus
GCCCGACCGAACTCCTGCACGGGCGGGTGGCAGCTCCTCCGGCGGTGCATTCCTGCGCATTTGTTCAAGTCGCGGAATGCTCGTCGCCGATTAGTACCACGCCACCACTGTCGACGAGGTGAGCCCCAGCACTGAAACTGCCCTAGCTCCCGTCAGTTGACTGTCGACCCCAATCTCTCGATGTCGCCGCTCGACGCCCTAGCTGCAGGCCGCTAGTCGCTGGGTCCTCTGCCGTGGTGCCGCCGGCTGGCTGCTGGCGCTCCTAGCTTGCCCTTGATGGTTGCCTGGCTTGTTGCCGGCTGACACTCTGGCGCTCAGTGCAGGCACTGGGCCTGCTATTAGCTACTGGCCGCCGCGCCCCTAGCCGTCTGGGTTGCTGCGTGCTGTTGACTTGCCGCCTAGGCCATCAGGAGAAGACCTGCTTAACATTGCTGGATTCAGTTTTAGTTTTGGTTCAAAACTAGTGCCATTGTTGGATTCAATTTCAGATAAGCTACAAATTTAGTGTTTTTTTGAGTGCATATCTTATGTAGATCTGAAAATTGTTCTTTTTATGGTATATATTTAGGATTGGTAGTCGACGAGCCAAAAAACCTCAGGCGCCGGCAGTCACGAGGATGGCTGCTCCTACCGATGAGGCCGCCGGCTCAGGGACGACGGGAACTACCGATCCGTTCCTCGCCGACTGGAGGGAACGCATCATCATTCCGGCCGTCGCTGCTGGTGAGCCGTCCCCCATTTCCATGCCTCGTTTATGTTTCTCGGGCCAGATCCTGCCCTGGGCAGGCGTTCCTGATTCCTTGGGTTTTGTCGATTTGGTTGCTGTGCAGGGGTGGTTGGAGCCGCGTTCGGGCTGCTGTCGCGGCACCGGGCGCGCCTTGGCGCCGCCCGCGCCGCTGTCACCTACGCCGCGAACCTCGCCATCGTCGCCGGGTGCTACGGAGGTGAGGTCTCTGTTCCATGGACATCCGATTGATGGGTTGCAAAGTTTGGCATTGAGATGGACCGAACCTACTTTGTTATTTAACTTATTTTGGTAATAAAGCTAACCATGCCATTCTAAGTTAGGTTCTACACTGAGTAGAATTTCTTTGCATAATTTGATACTCCTGGTGTGGGAGGGAGAACCCTGAAGTTTTTGCTGTTGTACTTCATTTTTTGTTAAGAGAAATCCTGCTGGCTGCTAGATGTTATCCGTGGATAATTTGTCAGAGCTAGATTTGTGAAAAGTTAAATTGTTTGGTGTTCGTTTTCTCAGATGACTAAAGAAGCCATGAAATTGCTGGTGACTTATTAAATCGATGAGGTAGCTATTCTTTTGGGGTTGCTATATGCTATTTGAGTATTTCTCTGCTCATACGACACCTGAAGTTTTCTCTTTCCCATTTCTCGCGAGATCATCCACTGCAAGACCTCCGGGAAGCGGGAACTTGAAGGCTAGGGTTTCGAATTTGGAGATTTTGGAGATTAAGGATGGTGGATATCAGGATTTAGAAGGAGATCCGTGGAATCCACTAGGGTGGCAGAGTATGGCTAGTGAAAAATCTTGAGATGTTGAAAACTCACTTCGACAGGTTACCCAATGGGGAGCAGCAGGAGCTTCCAGAGATGACAGGGAGGAGGGTGTGGCGGGGCTGACCACATGTTTTTCAGGAGATGGTAGTGTGGAAGGCAGGCTGAGCTGCTGCAGGAAGAAGACGATCAGAATTCAGAGGGACTAAGGAGCGGTGCTAGATGAAATCTCGATGAAGATTCATCAACAGTCCAAAATTTGGGGGTGTGCTTGGGGGTTGGGGGAGCATGGTATAGCTTGGACCTAGTTTTGTATTTACTATTTAACTGACAAACATGTCCTTATGTTGCAATGGAGCATACAACTTGTTGCGCCATCAATTGGAAGACTTGCGACTTGGGGATTTATGCAACGGTCGCGTCATCCATTCCAATACACCTTGGAAATTGAACTCTGTAATGTGGCTAGACGCGTGTTATTCTAACTCGTACGAGCATGGATCGCTAGTCTGCCTCATGGATGGGAAAGAGAGATGCACGAGGGCATTATGGGAAATAACATATGACAAATGGAGGAATCCACTATAACTTTAATATCGCGATAGATAGTCAATGGTTTGCATTGAAAGGCTTATCTCAATCTGTGTTTTTTGTATGTCAATTGTCATGGTTAAGATTGGAATGTTTAAGCTATCATTTATATTGCATTTATCAACTGTAATTTGAATATTTGATAATATTATAAGGAACATTGAGATTTTGACAGTGTCAAGATGGTTCTGGTGAAGAACAACCTTTCATCTATAATTGTGTTTTGTTTCAATGCCATGGAAAATGTGGTTAAGCCCCTCATAACTAGACTTCTCCTTTATCTTGTTGAAGAAGAGAGGGAGAGCCCCTGGTAGGAAAAAAAAGAACAAGAAATTTAAGGCCTGATACATTTATATTGTGGGTTCACTATCAGGAAATGGATGTGGAAATGTAGTTAACAGTCAACTTACTTTTGGAATGTCTGTTGTTTAATTCGAAGTGATCAAGATAACTGAGCATTGTGCACTTGTATTTTTATGTCTAGATGTGACATATATTATTTCTGCTATACAGGGGCACGTGAACTTGCAAGAGATGCTCGGGCCACAACACCTAATGATCCCATGAATTCTGTTGTTGGTGGGCTAGCAAGTGGAGCTGTCCTTGGTCGAATACAAGGTTGGTTACTAGATTGATCACCATCCTTAGTACTTGAAAGTTTGGTAGGCCAATTTATACAGTGAGTAGTACTTATAACGTTGCTCTGTTCATGTTCAAAATGTGGTCTCGACCCATTGTCATTGTTGTGTAGTTTGTTTGTGTACTAGAAGAAACTGTACAGTCTAAACCACTTATCATTGTCATGAAGATTGTGCTCAGGTTTGTTCATCTGGGTGTAACTAAACAACATTCAAAGCTTGATTGTGCATACTTCAGAAATATCCTAAACAAACTTCTGGCAATGATCTATCTAGTCTAAGTGAGATTGTAGAAATACGATGTATGCTCATAGCAATCATCGATCGTGGTCAATAACATGAGAAAATTCCTTGTATGCCACTGAATGATTCAACAATGCTGGACAAGCCATTGAAAAATAGATGGGACATGAGTGCGATTGAAATCTTTTTTTGGTTCTATGAGTGCAACTGCTGTTAACACTGTTAGGTTTTTCAGCCCAACCCAACTTGGAGTCTGTTCATTTTTCAGAAATCCCCATTTCGCCCTTGCCTACTGTCCAGTAAACTGGGTGATGCCGAGGCGGAAAGTCATGGAAAATCATGGAGGACGATCGCTTCATCCTGCCGTGACCACTCGCCCATGTGCCGCATCGTGCTCGCTTGCCCGCAAGCCGCGGCGCTACACCGGCTACCTGCTTCTTCTGCTGTCTGTTGTGCTCACTTGTCCCAGCCGCACTCGCAAGCACCCTGACGTCCGCGACGGCGGTGGTCCAACGCACAAATGGCCTCCAACCGCTCAGCGCCAACGGTCCCCAGACCTTGGTTGCATGCCGCAGCCTTGAGTCAGTCTTCACCTAGCACATGCTGCCTGCTGCGCTCGCTCGCTTTGCAGTCTTCTTCTCCAGTTGCACGCTTCGCAGCAGCCATGCCCCAGCTCGAGCTCCTCTCCATCTACACGCCTTCCCAGTTCCCGTGCGGTGTGGCGACGGCAGCAGCAGCGTTCGGGGCCAAGCAAGGTGCCCATGAACACGAAGTCTCTGACTAGACGCGCGTTGCTGACGCAAAACCGCCTTGTGACCCTTTCATGTCAAGACCTCCCTATATGTTCCGCGCCTTGGCGTCCATGCATGGACCATGGTTTCAATGGACTTATGACTATTAGGTTCTCACTGGTGACCTATTTCACTATTTGTAAAGGTGATGTTTGTTGCATGTGTACTTTTAAGGCTGGTATTACCAAATTTAAGCGTCCTCAAATGCACATACTAATAACTAATTTAGTAGTTAGCATACACTGCATGATTATAGTTGATTTCCAGATTTTTATGTTTATTTCTCATGTTTAAACTTTCAGATTCAGATTGATTAGAATGTTCCTGGGCTCTAGTGTGATTCAAATACTAGTGTAGCCATGGTTTTTTATGGGATGGGCTTTGAGATCAACCAGTATTTGTTTTGCTGATTGAGGCAGTGTGAATTCGCTGGCTTTAGTTAAATGTTAATTTATGACAACAATGTTTTTATAGTGGCTCACCTTTATAAGTCAATGTGAATCTTTGTACTTTAAGTTAGTACTTGTTACTCCCTCCATTCAAATTGCAAGTCGTTTTGGCTTTTCTAAGCACGTAGCTTTTGCTAGGAACCTATATATATATTATTTCTAGATACATAGTAAAAGCTATGTATCTAGAAAAGCCAAAAACGACTTTACAACATTGTTTTTGAGGCGTCGCCTAGTCTTCGCCTAGGCGTTGAGGCGTACCCCAGACGCCACAGGGTTTTAGTTACGCCATATCGCCTAGGCGTCGCCTAGAAGGCGCCTAGGCGTTGAGGCGTACCCCCAGCGCCACAGGACGCTGCAACGCCTCAAAAACACTGCTTTACAGTTTTGAATAGTACTTGTTAGTGTACTTGGTCTGAACTTGCCAAAATTTAGGGCCTGTTTGGATGGGCCCTGCGTGGATATGGTTCTGATACTGTAGCAGTAGTGTACCGCTACTATAGTGGAGCCGCTGGAGACCCCCAAACACTGGCTTCTCTGGCCCCCTCCACGTTTGTAGTTATATTGTGCTGGAGCCGTAGTTGTTTTGATGCGGAGCTGGAACCGAAGCTGCTTGGAGCAGAACCAAACGAGGCCTTCATCTGCTGACATTTTAAAAATCAGCTGAACTTTAATGTTCTTGCCTGCTTTCATCTGTGTACTGGATGTAGCTATGCAACTGAATGTGCTCTTGTATCACATGATTGGCTTAGAATTGCGGTCATTTTTAGAATCTCTGTGTTCTGAGTGTTGATTTAATGTTCCACCAGAGGGGAAAAAAAAAAGGAAACTGTGCTATCTTGAATTGCTGATGGAATAATAAACCGGCTCATTCGAATTGAATTTTCTAAATGTTATCCCTTGCCGTTACTTGACGTGGACTGCTGTGATTATAGGTGGACACTTTGGAGCAGTGAAATATGCAGTCACCTTTGCAGCTGCTGGTACCGCATTGGACTATGCTGCACTGAAGTTGGCCCCAGAATGGCAAGCCCTGAAAGAACATTTCTCTGAAAAGAAAGACTGGTTTACACTACCTGAGTGGTCGCCTATACAAGTGTTGGATGAGGAGGCTTTGGCTAAGAAAAAAGCTCGAGAGGAGAAGTTGTTCGCCCAACGAGCACTAGGTAAACTTGACAAGGAGGATTCCTAGCTATACAGCCTTTTGGACAACTGCGCACTCATATAGATACGATGGATTTTATCAAGGTGCTATATCTGTGCGTCTCTGAAACAATAATGTTAGAAAACATCTAGATGTTGTATTCCCTGTAGTACTTTGGCGAACGCCCATGAAGAGGGAACCCAGCTGATTGCACTTCCAAGTTTTGACAGCCAGAAACATCTCAACAAGAGTTTTTGTAGTGGACTTGCACTTTGTGTATTGGTATTTGGTACTAAAATCTTTAGATCTCGGATTAGAATATGCGTTATATCAATTTTTAGTTTTTTTTTTTTGAGCAGAATATCAATTTTTAGTGGACTTGCACTAAGATGTGAAACAGTGATTTTTTTTTCCCCAGTACACTTGTAACTGGCATGTGTTAATCCTTGAACCGTGGAATTTATGGATGTTCATCTTTGGATAGTCACAGCTACATAAACACAGACGTTTCGCGCGAACACACGAATCCCGTCGGCAAGGCAACAAAGCGGAACGTACTCCCCGTCCCCGCTCCCCCAAACTGTTCGGACCGGACGCGTGCGTGACGCGCGTCTCTCCGAACTTCTTGCGGCGGAAGAAAGAGAAGCCGGGAGGCCGGAGGAGGAGGAGTCGCGGCAACCCGACACATGTGGCGGCGCGTGGCGACGGCGGCGCTGTCGCTGGGCGCCGGCGCCGGCGCGGTCGCGGTCGCCACCTCTGAGGACCCAGCCGCGACGCTCAAGGTCTGCGCGCACCTGCCTCCGCGCCTCCTCCGCGACACCGCCACGGCCGCCACCATCGCGTTCGACTACAAGTGGTCCCTCTGGGGCCTCGAGCCGGGCACCCCCGCGTGGCAGAGCGCCAAGCACCACGCCCACCTCCGCTCCGCCAACCGACTCCAGGAGCTCTGCTTCCGTAACGGCGGCATCTACATCAAGCTCGGCCAGCACATCGCTCAGCTGGTACGGAATTTTGCTGCCTCTGCTGACTGCTGGGCTTGTTTCTAGTGATGCGTGTGATTCGATTGGAGAATGATGGTGATAGGATCATTCTCTGATTGGTGATTGCCTATGACAAAATTTGATATTTTGCCCTGGGTTTGGGTTGGTGGGTGTGTTTGCTTATTTTTAGGAGTATGTCGTGCCGGAGGAGTACGTGCAGACAATGAGGGAATCGATGCTCAAGAGGTGCCCGGTCTCATCGTTGGAGCAGGTTCGCGGGGTGTTTGCCAAGGATCTCGGTGAATCGCCAGAAACTGTAAGTGTCTTGTCTGCATCCTCTTTGCATTGCTGTTTTGAGCAGTACAACTGCTTGTAGAAAGGCTGCAGAGGCTGAAGTGCTGAGCAAATTGCCGATGGTATATTATTGATCCTATATGTTTAGCAGCCCCAGGGCTCTGATGCTAGCGTCAAATAATGGATTTGCTGACCAGAGCACAGCATGATGACTTGGGAAAATTCTGACCTTAATTTTTCCTTTTCTCCTTTCTTTTTATGTGTAGGTTTTTGCAGAATTTGATCCTGTCCCGCTTGCAAGTGCTTCCCTTGCACAAGTCCATGCTGCCCGAACTCACGATGGGCAAAAAGTTGCGGTTAAGGTTGGGTTTTAAGAAACAATTGCGGCCTGCCCTTATGTTTTAGCAGTAGAGGTTAAACTAACCTTGTTTTCTTCCTCACACTGAATCCTCCTATCTTGATATCCAGGTTCAGCATGACCACCTCAGGGATACTGGTGTTGTAGATATAGCCACTGTGGATTTGTTAGTGAATGCTCTGCATTATATTTTCCCTACATTTGACTACAGGTATTACTTGTGATTTGTGAATGTCAGCATCTTTCTCTTGTTATCTCGTTTGCTTTCTTGTGTTTGATTTTTAGCATTAGCAATGTGCACAAACCCAGTAGCAAGATAAAGCATACCCTAGAGGATTGTCATCATTGTTAAATTTCCTGAATTTACTTGCTTTACAGCTTTAATTATCAATTAAAATTGAAATTTTGGTCTCCAAGCCCCCAGGTTATGGTTATCCACTCAGCACACAATTGAGGACATGTTTGGTGCTCTTCATAGAAGGATATTCTGTAATTTTTAAGTTAGGGTAGATATTCCAGATTGATAATGGTATTTATGTAGTTCCTAATAGATACACATATTCATCGATTTTTAAGGCATTCAGTTATATTTCGTGATTTTACATCAAGCTTGATATCTATTTGTATGTTGGAATAGTTGGTCCTAAATCTTCGTTGCATTGCTGGATTCACATGCATAACTTGTAACCTAATGTTATGTCAATTTGACTGTAAATCCTTGATTGCAATGCTACTTGTTTAGTTTTCACGCAGAGTTCATTTTACATTATTGCCAAATAACTGCTTCCATGCAGGTGGTTAGTTGATGAAGTTCGAGAAAGTGCCCCTAAGGTACCTTCCTAGTCTTGCCTGGAAATATTAGTTCTTTGTGATTGTTGCAAAATGAGTTAATCTTTTGTTCTCATCTGTCATAATTGTTGTCTATTAATGGCTATGATTGTTCCCTGTTAAATTAAGTTTGTGCTAGTGAATATTCTTTCCAACAGTATCTTCATTTAAAATTTGAAATTTTATGCAATTTAGGGGAAAGAAAAATAATTATATAAGTTCTTTGTGATTGTTGCAAAATGAGTTAATCTTTTGTTCTCATCTGTCATAAATGTTGCCTATTAATCGCTATGATTGTTCCCTGTTAAATTAAGTTTATGCTAGTGAATATTCTTTCCAACAGTATCTTCATTTAAAACTTGAAATTTTATGCAATTTAGGGGGAAGAAAAATAATAATAGAAAAATTGGAGTTGGTGCTAACTTGCTGTTATGATTCTCAGGAACTGGATTTCATAAATGAGGCCAAAAACAGCGTAAAATGTTTGGATAACTTTAGAAGGTTGTCTCCTCAGATTGCTGGTAGCATATATGCCCCCAAGGTTCATTGGAATCTCAGCACATCTAGAATTCTCACCATGGAGTTTATGGATGCCAAGGAGGTAACTGATGTTAATGGCATTAAATCAATTGGAGTTCACCCTGTTGATGTTTCAAACCTAGTAAGTTTCCACAGTACACCCATTTGATTAATCATACTTGTGATCAAATACTCACCTCTTTTAGATATCTAGGTCAGTAAAGCATTTGCTGAGATGATTTTCAAGCACGGTTTTGTTCATTGTGATCCCCATGCTGCCAATATGATGGTCCGACCAATGCCACAAGACAGCAGAAAACTTTTTGGTGAGAACCTTTATATCTGGCATATCAAACTAAAGTAATGATGCATGTAGAATGCCTTTTACTTACTGAAACACATCGGATGTCATTTGTCTGAAACTTAACAATTTGACAATTAACTGAATGATTCTTCTATAGTTTGGTTTTTTAAAGCAGTGCATGGTATTTATGTCTAATTATTAAGTAGATAACTAGTAGAGTTTCTCTATAACAATGGCAGATTGCTTCATCATGCCACAATAAAATACGCTGTACTGAGTGAGATGGAGGTGTGTGGGAAGTGGTTCTTTATTGCATATAAATTCTTTCTATGTGGCGACCTTTCTCTGTCCAACATTTTATATGTGTCAGATAGGTCATCCAAAGCACTATGATGGCTAATTTTTTTTTTCTTGAAACTTAATGGTTAAGTTCCTAACAAATATCACTTCAATGTAGGTTGGAAGAGGCCACAACTGGTTCTTCTTGATCATGGACTTTACAAAGAGCTTGATTATAAAACTAGGATAAGCTATGCTTCTCTTTGGAAGGTAACAATGCTATCACAGTTTCTGGAGTATTTCTTTAATTACAGTAGCTGGTACTAAATATTTTCTGTGACATTTGGTCAACTCAGGCGCTTGTTTTTGCCGATGCAAAAGCAATCAAGGAGAACAGTGTCAAACTGGGTGCTGGGGAGGATCTTCATGCACTCTTTGCTGGTGTTCTCACTATGAGGCCATGGAAAAGGGTGATTGATCCATCTCCTGATCATCTTGTCCTAGGAAAAAATACTGATTATTCAGAACTACAGGTATAGATGTTCTACAATTCCCAATGATCATCCATGGTACCATCGCAAATGCAATGATGCAAAAAGACTATGTTGTTAAACAGTATAACAGTATCTGTAGGGCCATGAGCTCATGAACCTAGCATGCAGTTCTATTGCTGGTTGTGGTTTGATTGTTGTTCATCAAATTAACAGGTCTTCGAATCTTGACAATTGACATGAACAACAGATAGGAAACAGACTACAAACTTTACTTGAAACACATATAGTAGCCCACACTCTAAAATGGGATGAAATGAATACATATTCCTTATATAATGTTTTACTTGAAATCTAAACCTACTTCCCACATCAACAATTAGGGTTTAGAGCCTTTGGTGTTCCCAAGTATATAGGCAGATATTCTCATTGTTTATTTGTTAATTATATTATTTTCTTGCTTTTATAGCATGAATCCTAGTGTTAGATAATTGGACTTAGATCCATTTGTTAAGCTTTTTGTTTTACAAACCTGTCAGTAGGGTCTTGTAGACATTGAGGTCCTTGGTATCTGTCTTTACTCAATTACTTATTTCTTGAGCCCAGGATTATGCCTCCTTATATTTTACTGAGATCTCGGAGCTGCTGAGGAGATTACCGAGGGTTATATTGTTGATGCTTAAAACAAATGACTGTTTACGTGCAGTCAATCATGCCCTGGTAAGCTTTTGGAAGTGCTAAATATATTTCTTCTTGTTTTTCTAGAATATAAATGTTTGGGTATGCTACTTTTATTACCAAATTCCTTTTCTTTTCACTGTTCTATAGCCACTGCTTTTAAAAAGGGAAGCATGGGATTGAGCTTGAGGTGTATAATAGATGCTACATAGGCTTGGAATTTCTGTAGCATGGGCAGTAATCAGCAATCGATTACAGAGGATAAATATTCATTTATTTCTTCTGAAACAATTCTAATAGCCTATCACTATGCTTGCTTTTCCCTTTATATGCCAAGTGTAAATTCAATCTTTACTCTTGTTTAAGTTTTATATTTGGCACTTGGATGTGAAAACCTAATGCAAATTGATTTGGCCCCATTGTTAACTTGTGAACTCCTTTGACAGGTTGGAGGCACTTCCTTGGAGTCGTTTATGATCATTGGACGGGTATCTTCTGAAGCTGTGCTGGATGCTAAAAGGATGAACAGGAGGTCCTTTCTAGATGGATTGATGATATGGCTAGAGGAAGTCATGCTGGAAGCTCGATTCTTTAGTTTGAAACTAATGCTATTTGTTATGCAACTTAGGAAGTTGTTGCCTGGCTAAATGCAGTTCGGCGTATAAGCTACTTTTTTGACCAGTAGAACTGCGAAGTTGACATCTAGTTCCGTTCTAATTTTTTGAGTGGGAAACTTGGCATTTTGCTTAGAAGTTTGTCATTCTTTTCGTATACATAATTCTTTTGTTGACCATTGTCTCACCATGATTGGTCATTTTTGATGATCGATACTTGATACCTTCATTCTGATGGGTGAATACATGTATACATACTGCTGCCGTGGACATACAAGCAAAACTGTTATCTTGGAAGGGAATCAACATTATTATGGAGAAAATTTGTTTCCATGAGAAAATTAACTGCAGATTATTCATTTTCTTTTTTTTACTCTGCAATCTCTGTACTTCTACAGTGAAGTACCAATTCAAGGAGGCAACTGCGGCTGCCTAACTTTTTATGATGAAGCAACAACAGTTCAAGAAGGCAACTGCAAAGCGAGGTTGGTTAAATTTAAGAAGGCAAGAAAAAAAAAAGGCGTTTTTTATTAAGTTACAAAAAAAAATCCATCTTGTTTTTTTTTGGGTATAATGATACATCATCCACAAGAAATAGCTTGTGACTTAAAAAAAAATTAGAAAGGATTGAGGGTGTACTCGATCTTGAAAAACAATGCAATAAAAATGCTGCATCGCTAATAAATTGCTGGAACAGTGGCTGCAGATACAGAACACAACACACAAGCTTTTACATAAAAATGCTGCATCGCTAATAAATTCTGAGATTTCACAATGTAGTAAATTTCGTTGCACGGTTGCATGAACTGTTCAACTACAACTAGGTCCACGGAATCTCTTATATCTCTCTCTGCAAGCTATTCTCTGCGCCGAACAGCTGCGCCAAAGGTATCTGGCAGTCGTCGTCCGTCGCAGGACTAGGCGATCTCTCTTCTCCGCCGCCGCCACCATCGGCCGGTGGTCGCTTCCGGTGCTTCCTCATGTGCCCACCGAGGGCGCGTCCTGAGAGGCACTCCGCTCCACACACCTTGCACTTGTACCGCGTCCTGCACACGTTGCCATTGCCATTGGCACCCTCATGGCACGTTCCAGCACCGACGACCTTCCGGTTTGGGCTTGCCATGCCAATGTCCATCTTCCCGTCGTCGCTTCTGGAGTTGCCATTGGTGAAGCCATGGCCTGATACACCGATGGGGAGGCACTTGTTATCGAAACCGTCGTCGCCATTGCCATGGCTTTCTGCAAACACGGGCTCCCGAACGCCGCCGCCGTTGCCCTTCCCATGGACCTTTCTCTGCCTTTTGCGCGGAGCTCTGTCAACATCATCATAATCGCCATGCTCTGCCGCGTCGTCGACGGTCTTCCCCTCATCGCTGCTGCCGTCACCATTGGCTCTCCAACGGCGCGCTGCCACTACGTCCTTCATGTCGGCCTGCGCAATGCCATTGGCAGCATCGTCGGTCACAACCACCGCAGCAGATTCCTCACCGGCAACGTCGAGAGCTGCTGCTGCGGCAATGGCGATCTGCTTGGTTCTCTTCCGGTGTCCGAGGACGTGTCCCCCGAGCGCCTGGTGGCTGCCGAAGCACCTGTCGCATAGGCTACAGGGAAAGCGCCCGGAGGCTGCGCCGGACGACGCGCCAGTCTTTGCCACCGCCGCCACCACATGGTCGTCCCGATCGGCATCCGCCTCGCCGCCGCCCGGACTCCTGCTTGTTTTGCCGCACGCGGCCCTCTTCTTCTTTCTCGCGTTCTTGGCTTCCCCATGCTCTCTCGGGGCACGGTGCTCGTGCGCCTTGTCGTGGCTCCCCTCGCTCCCGGACTCCACGGATAAGTTGGACTCCGAACCGCTCGGTGGCGTCTGCGCCGCCAGCGGCGACGCGATGATCAGTTCGTGCTTGGCCTTCTTCTTGGTCGGCGGCGGCGGGGCGTTGTCGTCCGCCAAGATGTCCCGGAGAGGCCTCTTCTTCGTCTTCCGGACGCCTCCTTCCGGTTCTTCTTCCCCCGCCGTTCCATCGCCGCCATCATCGTCATCGTCATTCGCAGAGCTCGCGTCGCGATCGTCGTCCTCCGCGTGGCGGCCCGGTGGCGCGGGCTGGCGCGCGAGGAACACGTAGCGGTCGACGTCCTCGTCATCGGAGTCGGAATCAGAGTAGTAGTAGTCCTGCTCCTCGACCACCACCATCTCGTTGTGGCGGCGGCGCAGATCCGTGGATCGACGGAAACCGAGCACTATACTACTAGTGCTGTGGCGCGCGCGTGTGGAAGCTGCCTAGGGATTGTTGGTTGCTGCGCGGAGCGATGCTGCTGCACACAGGACACAGCGCAGGGGCATGTTATTATAGGCTGATGAGGCCGTGGGCTGGAAGTGGGGCGAGAAAAGTAGTTGGCATGGGCCTGCCGCTCGCCTCGACCTCAACTCGGATTCGACCTTGGCGTTGCTCCCTCCCCGAGTCGACGGCCAGTTTAAAGATTATATAGTACGTTTGACTTTTTAAAAAGTTTGACCACTTATCTTATTTAAAAAATTTATATAAACATAATTAGATTTAATTCATTCTTAAACAATACTTATTAATAAAGTAAGATAAAATAAAAAATATGATATTTTGCATGACTTTTAAATAAAATGAGCGATCGTCTTAAAACAACGGAATTAGTATTTCTCAAGGCTATTCGAGACGAGTCCAACTGTCAAGTGTACACCGGTCCGCCTGTGGCAAAATATGTGCAGGAAACTTACATTTTTTTTTATGAAACACTAATAAATGTGCACGTGTGACACGCACATGTTTATATATTTATGATATTTGATATTTTAATATTATATGCTAAGAAAAGATTGTAGGATAAAAAAAGTAGCCATGATTTTGCCACTTCTTTGTCTGAAACGGTGGCCACGTCACTAATACATCAATAGTGTGAGCTTTGATGCTCGAGCACTTCATGACATGCAACTGTAGGGTCATTTGCCTAACTTACATTGACACTTTCATTTGAATATGATATAACACACATGAAAAGTATTTAAAATCTATATCCCAATATACTGCAAAAATTGATTAAAACCTGGCATTGCCAATCTCAAATAATTAATAGAACTATTTTTATGAAATTTAACAACAAACAATTGAAATGTACAAAAATACATCTTTACACCTTGAATTTTATAGGTTTGAGCGCATTAGGCTAGTCTCAATGGGGATTTCATCACACGGTTTCCAACGTATTTATTTTTTGAAAACGGTGCATAAGAGTTTCATGGGGATGAAACTCTCTCTGCTCCCATGAAACTCTCATCATCTCTTTTCATTAATACGGTGCCACATCAGCATATTTAATGCCATGAAACTCTGATAAAACCCCCACTAACACTGGCCTTATGCCCTCAATATTGGACGGTACTTTTTGCGTCAAGTAATAAATTATCAGCTGGATCAATTCCACATACTCATGAGTCATGAGTCATGAACTATCATCTATCATTTTAATTAGAGTAAATTACACAACTATCCAGGTGGGTGCATGTTAGTCCGACATCTTGTTATTTATCGAATTTAATGCAGAAACTATTCAGGTGGGTACAATTTAGTCCAACATCATCTTTTGGTCTGTTTATTTTAGTGCGAGAACTTAGCCGATTGGTGCATATACGCGGTCCAAGTATCGTAACAATCTGTCTTTATGCACTCCAAACGATCACCATTGGAAGATACACACCCGCACACTCATCTCATGCAATGCTTATAATTGTTTACTATCTTATGAAATCATTTTGAATTTGGCCTAAAGCTTAATTTAATTTTCTATTTTAAATTTTATATCTAGAAGATACACACTCGCATACTCACCTCAAGCTTACTTTAAATTTCTATTTTTAACTTCAGTTTAGAAAAAGCTATACTATTAAGAACAGAGGGACACAAGCTAGTAAGATTGAGGGGAACCAAGCGCTCACTACCTATCGTTCCAAAACTTATGCAGGAATCAACATAACCTTTACATTCTTTAAATCCGCTAAGTCGAGTTTAAGTTTTTAATAGACCTTTTCACCCTCGGCTCTAAGCCTTTTATGATCCATTTGATGGTGCAATTGTTGCATCGTTTTCCTTTTTTTTTTTGTCTACTCCGTCGTCTTCCTTTTTCTTCTATCAACTACATCCTTTCAACGATGGTGGCCACTTTTTTTCATTTATTTTTACTTTGGCGCTATAACCAGAACCAAACGAAAAAAATCAAAACCAAAATTTGTCAATCTTGTTTCAAAAGAACGGTTAGTCCCTAATTCTTTACGTGGTGAATAATGCACATATTATCTTTAGCAAGCCATAAATGACCATAGGTAGTGATGAATTTAAATAGATGGAAAGAATATTATATATAGTATAGAAAGAAAAGTGGACGGTATGTTATTTTTCATATTTATAAAATCAATGGCAACTTTTATATTTGGTCAAATTCATAAATGATATCATATAGAATGATTCAAGCTAAGTGGTGGATGAGATGAGCGTGTTAGGGTGTGTATCTTTTAATGACAGTGATTCAGAGTATATAAAGACATGTTGTTATAATACTTGGATCGTATATGCACCAACGAGCCAAGTTCTTGCATCAAATTAAATAGATTAGAAGATGTTGGATCAATATGCATCCACCTAAATTGCTGCTGCATTAAATTAGACAATTTACAAGATATTGAACTAACATGCACCTACGTGGATAGTTGTTGTGTGTTGAGTGCAATTATTTTGCAAATAAACCTTAGGCTCTTTATATTTCGCAGGTGTAAGGCATGTTTGGATGGGAGTATGGAGCATTTGCCAAGCACAAAGTGTTGCCTGCCTAGAAATTAGATAGAATTTACCTGGCCAGGCAAGTCCCAAGCAGCAACGCGCCCACAAGGCCACAATATCATCGAAACCTTGGCCAAAACCGCGCCATGCGCTGTTGCATGGGGAAGCCGGCTAAACTGCCACCAGGTGCGGACTTGCAGAATAACTGAATCGTGTGATTGTTGTCTGAGTCAACTGAACTGCAAATGCAGTTTCTGGGATTTGTTGCGCGTGTGTGTTGGGGAAATTTCCAAATGGATTGGAAATTGTTGTAAAAAAAAATGGATTGGAAATTTATGTGGAACAAAAATGATCTGACTTCTTCAACTTTTGGCGGAGTTTTCCTCGACGAACTGCATGCATTCTATTCTATCTACCACATACAAGTCTCCTTTCATCTTTTCCTCTGTTTCTTCACGGTAATATTGTGCTTAGTAATCCTTTGCCACCCATGCTCAATGACGACATTGATATAGCATGTTTGACGGGAACATGAACAAGATAAAACACCGTCATGTATAATTTATAAATTTGTTTATAAACAAAGTAACAGTGGAAGGAACACCACTTGAAGAATATTCGTCCTACCAGGTCCAATACAATATGCATGTGACACGAGCAAAACCGGCTGGATAGCTTATTGGTCATCATCTACCAAAGAAGAATAGATAATGTCAAAGGTTCTTAAGGTAAACCTAGACAGGCAAGGCAGGGCAAACCTCGCTAGCGCCTAGACACCTATAAAACATTGATAATTACTAACACATAAATTAAGTAACTACTGCTGGGATCACCCCAATAGCTTTGGCGACTTCTATCTTCTTTCTGATATACTGTGCATAGAACTTTCGTCTTGCCCTCTGTAATTAAAAAAAAATGGTTGAACTACAGCAATCAATGACAAAAAAGATACTCCATCCATCCCAAATTGTAGATCGTTTTGGCTTTTCTAGATAAATACATTGGTTTTCTTCTAGACAATGGTTTTCTTCTAGACATAATTAATGTATATCTAGGTGCATAGCAAATGCATGTATCTAGAAAAGCCAAACGACCTATAATGTGGAATTGATGTAGTAGAAAAAAAAAAGGTTTCCACTGCAGTAGTAACAATGAAAAATACCCAGATGCAATTTCATTTAGTAGTGTACCTTATTTTTAATAGCATCTGCAATCAACTCCCGACCACTATCCTCCTTCACCTACACAAAGGTTGAACATGGTATTAAATAAAAGCATATTCCAAAAGAGTCATGTTCTATGTTAGGTACAGAAGACATATACTTACTTCTGCAGTAATGCCAGCTGCGCAAGCACGGAACTGAAAAAGGAATGGGGAGAAACAGATAAGTACATAAAATATGAACTCTATTTAAATTATCTTAGCAGAAAATTAGTTGACCTCCTTTTCCATCTCAGAGCAGTCATTCTCCAGTGCATCTTTCATTTTTTGATGGCGCAGTGGAAACTTCTCCGATTTAAAGACTTCATTCAAAGCCTCTTTGAAATTCTCCTGATCATTGGATCAAGGAGAAGGTAAGTTAACAACAGAAGCAATGAGGGATGCAAGCAGGTTCGTCCGCAAGCCCACAAATAGGTTATTTTTGTAGGCTCCCGCGAAACCGCTAAAAAAGAGAGAGATCTATTTGCGGGTTCACGGACATACCCACTTGCATCTCCAGAAGCAATCATTACTAAATAATTACTTAGCTACACAGGAGACTGGGTTACAGTGTAGAGCTAACCTTCAGCATTGTGGTCCGCTGCCAGATCTCAAAATAGACACCATCTAACTCCTTATACCAAATAATGTCCAAGCACATGGTATCAATGCAATCCTGAATCAAAAGATACTTTTTTTTAGATAAAAGTAACCTAAATTAAATTAATCAGCATGTGATTTGATCTTACATAATAGGCACCACGAGCCAAACTCTCAGTTATCTTGGAAAAGCGAGAAGCGATCTTGACTGCTTGGTAACATCCTCTGGTGCATATTTTCCCCCACTAAACAACAAAGGAGTTATTATGCTGCTATATATACAGAAGATAGATAGATGATGTCATGATATTTATATAGTCACCTTAAGAGAGGGCTTCAACAGTACATAATCTTCCATCCACTATTTCAATTCAATATAAAAGGTTGTTAGTCCCCACAACATAATCAAAGCACTGCACAAAAGTTTAAGGTTTGGTTAAATTGATTTACAATACATACCTTGAGTTCCTTTAATAATTCTTTCCAGTACATAAGATACTCTAGTTCAATCTCATAGCTGTGGAAGTAATCACGATAGGTATCCCAACGGGCATACTCACGACGACCCTATGTAAAAAGGATAGAGAGAATATATCGTTCAGTAAAAAAAAGGAACAACAAGCAATATATAATATATTGTTGGAGTATATGAGTTATGGCCCATGTGGCTAGGCCCATGAGGCCCATCTATTGCGACTATATAGCCACCCTCTCTAGGGTTTGCCCAACTAAGGAATATCCATTCTGCACTATGGTATCAGACTAGG
>JAKNSH010406153.1:0-14299 GCA_027790015.1 Cymbopogon flexuosus
TCTCATCTTAGAATGCAACGGGTGGGGGCGCGGGCGTCCTTCTCCGCACGCTCTGCAATAGTATGTGCATGGCTCCAGGAAGACAGAATTGCTGCGTTTTTATAGAACTAGCTAGAAGAAACCAGCTCGTTGGTTTGTTGGCCACTTGCGACACGCAGCAGAGAGCGAAGGCGCAGCTCCCCGGCGGCCGCGTCAGCTGCTCTCCACTCACTCAGTCAGCCAGTCACCTGTGCGGCTGTGCTGGGCAGAAGTTCGCCCGGGTCGTCGCCAGGTCGCCGCATTGCCGCGCCACTAGCCCAGTACTACGTGCGTCGCGCCAGGATCCTGGCCTGTGGGATTGCGCTGTCGGCTGTCGCGTGGTAGCCGTGCCGTGCATCGTCCGGTTCCACTTCCGCAGCCAAGCGTGTGTTACGGCACCCAAGGAAATTGGGAAGGAGAAAGGGGAAAGATCAGAGTAGAACCCACTCTGGGCCGCTTGCCTTCGGATTGGGCCGAACACGCGTTTGGGCCTCGACCAGGATAGTAGGCCCTGGTTTCGCTGCTGTGACTTCCAGCTGCTGTTCTCTCCATGACTGGGCTGTGCCCTTGTCAGGGATGCTGACAGCGTGTCCCAACGAGTGGGTATTACTTTTACAAGTTTTTCACGACCAGGACTTCACCAGTTTTTTATTAAGAGGATAAGTAGAGAGATGTAAAATATTACATCGGTTCGTACAAAAAGTCGATGCAAAAAAACATGCTTCCAAACAGCAATTAGTGTGCTATATATATAGTAAAACCAGATAGTCAAATGGAACAATTATTGTCAAGGTAACAGATAAGGCATACTCTTCCGTATCTTAGCATCAATGTATCCCTACTGTTGCTCATTTGTGATAGTAATCAAACAGACAGATATCAGGCTACAGCATGGTATATGAAATTATTTGTGCAATTGATGATGACAAATAACAGAGCTTCAAGTGTTCTAAGGAAACTATGAAATCCTTTCATTATCTACAATCTTCTATACTTCTGAAAACTTTGTCCTACGATCAAATGGGTGCTTCATCCATCCACCGAGTAGCAAGAGGTTTGATGCTGGCACCTCAAAGTAGCCAGCAAACTATGGAGGCTACTCAACTTGATCTGCAGGCTGATTATCTTCTCTGGAAATTTATAACCTTGATAGAAGTCGCATAGATGGCGAAGAAGAAAAGGGAGAAGCCAACGAGCACTGCAAGTGTGACACCAGCCATCCCCTGTTGATATCCCAGGCTTTCCTCGAGGAACTCCTGCACGGTCCCATCGAAACCAGGGCCTACTATCCTGGTCTGCACATCACCCAACTGCGATGTAATGATGCCTCGCAGGGTCCAGGCCACTGGACAGATGTAATAGAACCAGATCCACCAGCCAGGGATCCTCTGCATGATGAATGAAAAGTAAAACGTTTATAAACAGATAAACATCAATACTGTAAGAACAATTGGAAGCATAACAATGTAATACTGTTTCTTTTGGCAATTCAGTAACTTACGGATTGGGGGATGAGGAACCCAGAGAGAAGATTCCACAAGGAGTAAAATGCAGATGATACTACTGCTGCAACGTCTTGTGCTGGGGTCAAGCCTACCGCCACCATACCGTAGAACGTGAAGTAGGTGAAAGTAAGGAACAGGTAAACAAGATACAAAAGCAATTTTCCTGTCGTAAAAGGTTGAGTAAGAATACAGCAAACACACAAGAAGCAACATCATGTGTAGAAGTAGAAATAAGTCCATTTGAAAAAGACTTGCCTATGTTCCTCTCATAGTTGATCATGAAGTATGTGATGAGACCAAATATCAATGCCTGAGCTGCAATGTAAGGAATCTCTACAAGACCCTTTAGTTTTAAGAAATGTTAGAAACTGGGATCTCTAGCTAGGAAAGAACAGAAAAGATTGCTGTGAGCTTGGCTAACCTGTGCTGCAGCATATGGGAATGATGAGTACATTCGAGCAGCACGTTCCCGGTAGTAGACGGTCCTCTCAGTTGATACCACAGGCTGCACAGATGAGGCATTATTCACACCAAGAAACAGGCATGCCGCGTAAAGAGATCCCATGACAAGCATCAAATCATCTGTTGTGTCTCTGCATAGTTAACTGGTATTAGCCTATGAACCATGTGCTCTAAACTAATGTGTAAATTATCCAAATGTACATTTCGAGCAGGGAGTAAATATTTTTAATCACATAGTCATTAAAACCAAGTCCGAAGTCAAATTATTTACGAGAATAGAGACAAGTGTGGATATTAAATACAGGATCCTTAAGAGTACAGCATTCCCTTGTAAGGTTTTCGGGCCTAGTTTTCCCTTAAAAACTAACTGATTTCTCTGTTTTTCTATTAACTTATGGCAAAACATTGCCATCCTTTTATAAGAAAAAGAACATTCCTAACCACCATTGGCGGTATTATTAATAAAATAAGATGCACTAAGAAATATATACCCCAATTATAAAATACTCCCTCCATTCCAAAGTGTAAGTCACTCCAAGACCTAGTAACATTAATTGTTTTTAGAAAAAAAAAATTGATATTATTAGTGCCTCATACACCTCCCATCTGCATTACGGCTCACTCATGAGCAATATATTTTATGCTATTGCGAAACTACAAGATATTATGGTAGATATATAAGTCGTTGTACCGTTTCAGAGGGATAATATAAACCAGTAACATGAATAATGCTATGGCAGGAAAGGTCATTTGCCACATCACTTGGGTCATGAATATTACTAGGACATGAATAAGGTGAAGTTTCGAAGCTTGTTGTATATCGATGCCTTTTGCATCGGTTATTCTTGTTTTCTTGTTATTCTAGCCCTATGAAGGCTCATAAACAGCAAATTTATACTTCAACAAAAATGAAAATAACATGTCTCACTAGCTACCATTGATATCAATGTATATTCATTTTAAACACATGAATTTAAAAACAAACAAAAACAAATGCTATATGACTAAGAGATAGAATATTACCTTTTCATCCCCACATTCCAAAATATTGATCCGAATATGATAGCTGCAATTGCTGTGAAAAATAACCGCACAGCATTGTACTCTGGACTTCTCCAGTAAACAAGTCTTTGCTTACGCAAGCAAGCTTTGAACTGAGTAAAAAAATTCTGTGAAAACTCTGATGAGAATTTCAAAGGTTCCGTGCCAATAGCTGGAATACTTGATTCTTTAATTAACTCTTCCACTTCCCTAAATTATTGAAAACAAGTTTGTTAAAAATTCCTGAAACATTTGCATAAATTTGGTGTCCTTGCAAAAGAAAATTGAAACAAAATTACTTAGGTCAAAAAAACCAAAACATCAGTTCTTCTTTGTGTTCAATAGAAATCACCTGAACTGATCGGAGTTTTTGTACACCACTGCAAAATCTAAACCAAGAATCTCTTCACATGCTTGTGTGGTGACTTCAAGCATCCAGGTTGCTGGATTGTAGCCTTCAGAGATATGATTAACACCAGGAATGGACTGTGTTGAGAATAACAAAATGTATAGTTGTTAAGAATAAAGTGTTGGTGTAAGCAAGTTTAGATGCCAAGAATTTTTAGACTGCATATTTCATCACTTCATAGGTATATTTTAGTACAGTGAAAGATGAATAATTGGCATACTTTTTAAGTAAACCGAACCTTATAACAAGTAATTCAGTTGTGAAAATCTTTAATAAAGCATAGAGGTAAAAAGAGTACCTGAAAGTAATCAATCATATCAACTGAATTGACACCCAGAGAGCCACCATATATAACACGACCTCCACGTTTCAGAAGGAGAAGCTGAAATGAGGAGAATAGTCAACAAAGGAAATAAAATGGTGGGCAACTAAGCCAAATAAAAAACAAAAAACAGCATAGCTACCTCATCAAAAGCTTCAAAGATGTCAATGCTGGGCTGGTGTATAGTGCAAACAACAGTTCTTCCGGTATCAACAGTATTTCTAATAGTCCGCATCACAATGGCAGCTGCTCGAGCATCCAAACCAGAAGTAGGTTCATCCAAAAAAATAATTGAAGGATTTGCAACTAGTTCAACAGCTATTGTAAGGCGCTTCCTTTGCTCTGTTGACAATCCAGTAGAACCCTGCTTCCCTACTAATGCATGTCTCAGTTGATCAAGCTCTACCAGAGCCATAACTTCTTCAACAAATTCCTGCAAGATAGCTTAAGGTGTGCATAATCTCAAATAATTAAATGTACCCAAGATTAAAAAGAGTTAGTACAAGTCATACATGTCTTGTTTTTGCACTTATATCTTTCGGAAGTCGTAAGATTGATGAAAACCACAAGGACTCTTCAACTGTTACTTGTGGCGAGTGTATATCATTTTGCTCAACATAACCAGCTATCCTGGCAAAGGTTCTTTGTTCTTTCTTATAGCCAGAAATCTTGATATCACCTTCAATATATCCGCCTGTTTTTCTACCAGCTAAAACATCAAGAAGGGTCGTCTTTCCAGCACCACTTGAGCCAACCAGTGCTGTTAAGACACGTGGCCTAAATACTCCGCTTACTTCACATAGCAACTGTAGTCTTTTCTCATGTACACCTCTTGTTTTCATTTTCTATATGCAAGTAGAAACCGTCTTAGATGGTGATCAATCAACAATAAAAATATAAATAAAAAGTTTTAGAAGAACAACCTTTGGCATATCAACAAAGTAGTTAATGTTGTGAAACGTCATTGTTAGAGGTTGAAATGGTAATATCATTCCCTTGTTGAGTTCAACTTCAGTCTGCCCTTTGACTTCATAATTTCTGCCATTCCTTTCTATGATTCAAGAATAATATAACTCTTAATCAAGTACAATACTTTATCCTCACGGTGAGAAGAAAAATTTAGCTTGGCAAAAAATGCACACTGTAATTAATGAAGGTAGACAAATCAATGATAATAGCAACATAACGACTACAATTTACTACTTTCCACCACTCAAAGATATAAGGTATATTTTATCTTGACCCGACTGTCAAAGTTAATATTTGGCCCTTATTTTTCATAATATATATGAATTTATATAGGTACAAAGTCCATATTGTGTTTGAGCCTTTTGAATTATCAATCAGTTCAGAAATCGTTTTTGAACGCGTTATGAAAAAAGTGTTATAGAAACTACTGGAATCATGATTGTTAAGAAAATGAAAAACACCTGCAATTGCATGTCCATCTGATACACTATCAGTCAATGCATCCTTTGTTTCTTCAGAATTGGATGGAATAATTGCTTGGGCCTTCCGTAGAGCTTCAAAAACAATTGCAATTTAGTTTTGAAAAATCAAAAGGTAGCTTACTGAACATGGATTCAGAATGATAATTGCATTTCCACACTTACGGTTAAGGAATGCCAAAGCAAGAGTAAACAAAGCATTGAACAAGATAGCATAAGCCAATAAAGCACAAACTCCAATCCAGTACCAGTAATCTTGTGTAGGGAGATCGTGTGAAGTAAGAACGTTGGATCCAACAGGATTGTTGCCAGCACCAAATACCTATAATGATATATGTCAAGATAAAATATATCTAACAATAAACAATGTCAAGTGATTCTTCTAGTAAAAGAGAATGATGCAATAGATATGCAATAATGCATGCGATTAAACCAAATTATATTTGACGCCCACAAATAACAAATTTAAACTATATGTAATTTCAAGCATTCAGTCCCAAAAACAAATGGCGTGAGTTCAATGGAATGGCTATCTAAATCATATATATGGAATTTGTGGAAAGAACGAAACCATAGTGTTTTTAGAACGAGCACGTAGCAAGTAGCGGAAAAGACAAAGGAGTGTTTAGTTCAATTTAGACAGGCTTGCCAACCACACATTCAATTATGTGTTGTATTGTGAGACTTTGTGGGATTTTTTGCTCTGTCACAATGTGTGGTGGAGCTGTTAAAACAGCGGTGCTGCTGGTGTGTTTTTTTTCTTGTAAATAAAACCCTATGTCTATCCTCATTAGGTTCAAAAAAAAAATCCAAGGATTCAATTTTGTTATTGTAACCCTTCTTAGACACACTTCAAAAAGTAAAATTAAGGAGAAATAAAAGGTGATTCCTATTAGTAAACAGAGATAGTGAGAAATAATAATTCCTGCTAGTATACAAACCTTTGACCATCTAGATGCTGAGAATTCGTTAACTGAAATAGCACGTTGTCCATACATCAAGGGGGAAAGCCAATAAGCCCACTGCCACCATGGCTTTATAGCATCTGTTATAAAGCACAGAAGTAACAAAGTCACAATATGTTGCACCAATAGTAAGAATCATTCTTATCTAAATGATTAGAGAGACAAAACAGCTAACTCTTCGGAGATGTCTAGCATAATTCAATATACAACAGGAAATAAATATATAAGCGCTCACCTTTAGGGATAAGGAACCCTCCTAAAAGAAAAATTGCTAGTAAGGCAGCTGATCCAAAAGTATTAGCAACAGTCATGTCTCGTGCTACAGCCCCCATCATCCGGAAAAGGCCCAAAGCCATTTGATGGACAGAGAACAGCAATAGCATAAAGCGAAAGAACCTGCACATAGTTTGCATCATTCTGACAGTCCAAGTACAACATCAATGACTCTACCTCTAGATAGGCTAGTAAGGTAGTTGTTGGTACCTATCAGCAGTTGGTGCAAAGCCTACTGTGTAGTAAACAGCACATGACCACACTACAGCCTCAATAAGAGAATACGGAATTCTTAATATCCAGTTAGGGATTGAGAAAGCCCATGCAGGATGAAAGAAATTGTCTCTCTGCTTATAAAACACTGGAAGCCGTGTAATCGTAATGGGCAATTCTGTAAAACCATTGAACAACATATGTACAAGCCCATAGAATAGACAAGAGAGATAAAGATTGCCATTTTGCTCATCAACAGGGTGCAATCTTGTGCGAAGAAAGATTGTGCAAGTGATTACCCCGACAAAAGCAACCTGCACAAAATTATGCCATTATTATCAAATGCATGTGAGCAAGCTCTTTAATAAATTATAGAATGGAGCAGTAAGTATTAGATGGTAATTAAGCAAAAGGTATATTCTTCTGTTTTCAAAATTTATAGATGCATATAGAATTATGGGAACAATTTGGAATAAAATAATCTTAGAATCTAAATACAATATAGCACATAACATTCTTGCAGTTACGCCTTTAAAGAATAATTCCTCCTAAACCATACTAGATTGACCATGGATGCAAACTAGGGCAGGTTTTCTTCCACAACTGAAACGGAACAGGAGAGATGTAGTCTTGGACTTGAATAAATTTTAAAATGCTATAACATAAGGTCAGAAAATCTGTGCACAAACCTTATTTTCAGAATATATACAAAAAAAGAAAAAGAAAAACAACAATAGAAAACGAGTATGTTTTGTTGAGCTTTCAATAATTTTCATTTAGGCTACTCACACTGTCACAGCAGCTACCATTTATGCATTGATTCTATATTATAAAGTACTCATAATGTGACCTTCATCCATATACTACCATGGAAAGTAAAGAGATGTATCATATAACCATGTGATGCCTTGATACTGAAAGACTTGGATCAACAAAAAAGGACATTCTACACCTTTAGGACATTGTTATTTAGCTGACAATACAAAGTTAAATAAACTTATACACAGTGATACTAGATATGGCTCATGTCATTTACATGTTCATTTCAAATAAATGAAGTAAAGCGGAAACATAAACGTACTTGGCATGTCCTGAAAATGTAGAGGAAACGGTTGCGACTTATTAAAACAAGCTCCCTGTAAAAGCATGCTCTAACAAGGCTAAGTTTTGATACTGCAAACTTTGATCTGGCAAGCACCATAGGAGATTTTCCGCCATCATAAGGGTTACTTAAAATAGAATCCAGAGATCTGCCATAGTCGGATTGTTTAAATGCAGAAGCCATTGTCGATGAAGAAATAAAAGAGTAAGGTTTTGACTTGTCAGACCAGTACTGAGCTTGGTCTTTCCTTGATGTCACCTGATATAACAAATTTACTTAAGTAAATTCTAGCATATGCTCAAACTTTTATGTTGGAATTAGCAGTCACCATACAATACCTCTTGGAGAAAATCTGCAATTCCCTTACGAGGCGGCAGCGAAAATCCTAGTGAATTGAAGTAGTCCACAACACGCACAGTGGGGCCTTGATAAATGATTTGTCCTTCTGATAGAAGAATTAGATCATCAAAAAGATCAAATGTCTCTGGTGCAGGTTGAAGAAGTGACATCAGCACAGTTGCCTCCATCTCATGAACAAAGTTCCTCATGCATTTAACTATTTGATAAGTTGTTGAGCTGTCAAGACCAGTAGATATTTCATCCATGAGAAGGGTTTTTCTTGGTCCAACAATCATTTCACCTGCAAAAGTACATCATTTGTTACAGATCTGCTACAAAGAATATCGAATTGTATTTTGATCATCAGTTTCTTAAGGAAGCCATTAAAGTTGGAGACTTACATTTAGTTATCTGTATTTGTAATATGATTCTTCTCACTTTATGTGGTGTTTTAGTGGGAGGGATGGGACAGGTTGGGGCTTATAGATCATGGTAACTGGGTTAACTTACTTAAAGCAAGGACAAAAGAGTGTCGGATGCAATGGAAACATGGATTCTCCATGCATAAAGGAGCATGGCAACAAGTGTATTTTGAGATTAATTAACAGGTTGATGTAGTACCTTAAGTTCGGAATATCTTTTTTGTCCAAAGCATTCCCTAGATTGTTTGATCAGGAAGGCAAGATCTATTTATATAGGCTTGAGTGAATCACTGGATTAATAATAATAACATCAATATAAAAGTAATATCTCTAGAGACTCTTCTCTTCAACTCCATCTCTAATATACAAACCCATGAAAATCTTGAATTAAGGTTCATCGCAAAACCACTAAGAACTAGCTCTATGTTGTAATAAAGAGGTCGTGGGATTGTAAGACAATATTAAATTTGCAATCCTACAAACCTGTTGTGACTCGTTTCTTCTGCCCACCAGAGACACCTCTTTCCATATCAGTACCAACAGCAGTATCAGCACATAGATCTAGTCCAAGCACTCTAAGAACATAGTCTGTAACAAGATTGTGTTTCTGTCCTCCAACTGATGCCGTCTGGTCATACAGAATAAAACATTATGTAGATTAAAAAATGAAATATAAGTAGTTTATATGTGAATTAGATCAGAACCTTCATAAAGGCATCTATTTCTGGATTTGGTCTTATTCCTCTCTTCCCTTCAAGATCGCATAGCTCCTTCAAGCACTCTAAACATATCAACAAAGTGTGTAAGACAGATACTTTTTGAACTGAAATCTAAGCCATTACATGATAACAAAACAGAGCAGTTTAAAGAAATTGTTCATGGTGCTCCTATTGGAAGCATTGATATAGCTTTTAACTAAAAAAATAAAAGCTGAGAGCTTCAAAATTGATGATAAACATGAAATGATATTAAAATTTAAGAAAAGTATATAGTACAAGAATCTTAAGGGCATTATATCACCATAAGCGATACTTTGGATAAGGAAAGGTCAAAATATCTGCATGTAGATTGTTAGATTTGATACTTGATGTAAGATGCATGAACCTCACCAAATCTGCAATTCTCCATGTCATGAAATAAAATGAAAAAACTGAATTGTCTTTGGTGGCTACTTCTTAGTTTCGTTTAATTACTACAAACAGGTTAATTCTATCACACAAGCTAGTTTATGCTTTGACACACTCATGCAGGTTGTAATAAGCTAGCCACAGCCAATTGTTTTATCTTAATTAAGTAGAATGCATGGATAATAATAGAAGTGACAAAATCATTCAAATGTGAATCAGTAAAAAACTAAGATCCTTGAAAAGTCTAGAACTCTAGATGCAGGTTTATTCGTACCCTTGGCTATAATTGTGTCCTTGGGTAATCACAACAGAACTAAACAAAGTATTTGCAAAGCACAAGAAAGGGAGCCTTACCTTGCCAGTTTTCGCTTGCACCCTGGCATTTTGCAGCAAAATCTATTGTTTCCCTCACTGTCAATTCTCCAATATGATTGTCTGTCTGACTGATATAAGCAGAAGTTCTTTGTACAAAAAATTCAGTAAGTGAAGTTCCATTGTAGGTCACTTCTCCACTTTTCTGTCAAAAGCAAAATGAAATGACAAGAATGATACATAACATAATAATGGGATAGATTAGGCAACTGGTTTGATTGTGTGAGGGAAAAAAAAACAAAACCATTCCATGTTCCCCAGAAAAACAATTCACACAAACAGGGAGAAGGTCACCTTCAGCTGAGGATCCAGTTTGCCAGCAAGGGCCAACAAGAGCGTTGATTTCCCAGATGCCGGTGGCCCCAACAACAATGTCATTCTTTCACCACACAAAACAAAACAAGAAAATAACATCAGCAGTTACCCATTACAAACTTCATAAATGAGTGTGTGCAATCCTTGACACTAAAGAATTGTGAAATAAATTATTCTGGCTGACAAATAATGAGCTACAAGTTTCTACTATAGTAGTACATTAAGGTTATGATTGCAATAGAAAAAGGTCAAAATGTTGGCATCAAAAGTGGAGAAATAACCAGATGATCAAAATGAATTGCATTAAACACCAGTATTAATTTGGCAGATGGGGACTCATGCTTTTTTTATATATTTGTATAGAAATAGATAGATGAGAAGACAGAGCAGGAATACATAGGGGATATATGACATACTCTTAAGTGAGATACAGTTTTTTTTGACAAAGTGAGATACATTTCTAGTACATTATATTGTCCCAGAGGAAATAAGTGTTAGCTCATAACTACACAATAGGCATGAAAATACATTAATTACCTTTATTTATTTTTGTGCCTACATATACAAATATAAATTTAAGTTCTAAGTGTGAGAGATGTGTTTGCATTCATATAGAGTCCTGCAGTAAGAAGTATTGTTTCTCACCTCCCAGGTTTTAGAACTCCACTAACATCATCCAGAATAGTGAGCTTGGTCTTCTTAGGATGTAAAAGATGACAACAAATTAGAAGCCTCTGCACGAAGATAGAAGGGACACATATATATATATATTAGCAAGGGGTCGCATGCGCAGGTGCAATACGATTAAAAAAATGGTACACGTACGGAATTGTTTATGCCTTGCTGCAACTGGAATTGCATGCCTCATCAAGTACGTATATGATCAACTCAACGTCAACTAACTAACTAACTATGGGTATGCCAAAATTACTAGTTGCATCTGGCAGCCGTAACTGCACGTGACAAGATTTAAGAACCCATAGCGTTCAAAAGGAAACTGGCCGGCAACAACAACGCATCATAAGGCTAGTGCTGAGGCTGAGCTAAAAAGTCCTAACGTGGACAGTTTAATCACATGATGACATGAAGTTGCAGTCGCTATCCGAGCACGCAAATGATGAGATCCGCGCCTTGCCATACCCAACACGTAATCTGCTAAACCACAGAAACCAACGATATGCATGCATACCTCGGCAATGTCATGGACGTAGTTGAGGAGCGTCGGCAACGCCCGGCGGCCGTAGTGGACCTCCGTGGACACCGTCAGGTTGCGGAACCTCACCTCCACCCGCGGCACGTCCAATCCCGCCCTTCACGAGATAACCAATGCAAACAGTTGGAATCGGCATTTAGTAGAGCACGTAGTAGGCAAATCATCACAGAAATCGATCACTGAGAGTTATATATAGTATAGACGATCGAGGAAATTCAAGCGCAAATCGAATCGGGGAATTGAAGGATCGGAAGGGATGATAAGCTGCATTACGCGTCAAGGCGGGCCCTGATGCCGTGGAGGAGCTTGGCGTTGTCGGAGTCGGCGGTGGCCAACGCCCTCTGGAGCACGCGCTGGACGCCACGCCGGTCGAGCCGCCGCACGTCCACGACCTCGCCGCCGCCCTTCTTCTCCGCACCACTACATCCTCCTCCTCCTCCTCCTCCTCCTCCGCCGCCGCCGCCGCCGCCTGTGGTGCTGCCACTGCCTGCAGGATCGGGCACGACGATGGCGAGGTTGCGCCGCTGCGGGGAGGCGACGCGCTCGATGGTCGCCCAGAGCTGGTCCGCCGCCTCGCCGCCGTCGTCCTCCCCATTGTTGTGGTTGACGTCCACCGCCACGTGGGGTTGGACGGCGCCGCTCGCCATCGCCTCTCCCGCCGCCGCCGCGCCGCGATCTGATCTGGAAGACTGGAAGTGCAGTACTGACTCTCCACGACACGAGAGACGAGAGAGACTATATGTAGGCGTGCGTATATTGGTTGCAAGGAAACAGCTAATAAAAGACGACACGACGAAAACAAAAGGCACACGCACGGTTCCAGTCGAGAGAGTTGGAGGCGGCAATGGGATCGGATCGGGAAAGGTGTGGACGACGAGCACGGTGACGCGGGGCCTTGCCGGTCGTCGCGAGAAAGTAACCAATTCTACGAGACCAAAACTCAATCCGTCCGAACTCCGAAGTGCTGGGGGTCGCGTCGCGCTGCCTGCCTGCCTCGCATGCAGCGCTAGCTATAGCTTTGGTCCACCACAACCACAGGGCCAGAGACGAGGAGGCGGCCGCGGCGGCTGTTTGGGACTTGCTTGCTTTGGGACACGGCTACGACGTACGCGGCCGAGATCAAGGCCAGGAGGCCGGGGCGACCATGCATGGCGCAGTGATGAACGCTTGCTTGCCGCCCGATCCTCCAGCATGCAGTCCGCGCCTGCGTGACAGCTGGTGGGAAATCCCAGCTGGTGCCACCAGCACTTGTAAAATACAAATTTTTTTACCCAACAAGTAAGCCCGGCCCGTTGTGAGTTACACCATCCGTTCTGAAATACAGTGCGTTTCAAATTATAGTTTGTTTGATTTTTATTACCTCAAATTTGACTACTTGTGTTTTTTAAAAATTTAAAAATTTATTAAAATATATATATATTTTTTTTGTTGTGGCTTACTTTATTAACAAAAGATCTTTGAAAATGACCTAAATTTAACTATGTTTGCTTAAATTTTTTTGAATAAGACAAGTGATAAATTAAGAAAATTTGACTGACATGCATCTCATAGCTTCAACTGTTTTGAGACAAAGGGAGTATGTGCTATAAAAAGTATAATATATTTGTTTGATTATTAAAACAACTACAAAGCATACTTGGTCTCTTTAACTCCCTTGAAACACAGTTGTAAAACATCTCTATATTCATGCATTTGGAAAAGTATATAGAAAGTTAAAAGCCGAAAAACGACAGGGTCCATTGTATCCTAAACTCCTATAAAGCTAAACACTAGTATATTTCTCTAGCCTATCCTTGTGCCACATCATTTGCTGATGTCACAGCAATTCGCATGTAACGCACAGCACCCCGAGCCGTCTTCCACCACTGCCGCCTCCACTCACACGAAGAGGCCAAAAATAGGAAACACACCATCAATTCAGGAAAACACATCCCACCTCCACCCTGAAACGCAAGCACCTCCGCCCCGTCGTCCTCCGCGCCGTCATCCACCGCGATGCCCTTCCTTAACCCTCTGCCTCCCACGCGCCGCCCTTCCCAGATCGCCCCCTCCACTTCTTCCTCCTATTGCGTCCCAATGCTTCCCTCCACGCGCCGCCCTTCCCGGAAGCTGTGTCTCTTGATTTTCCTCGAGATTCATATATATATTACCTCTCGCATCGCAGTGCGTCCACTCATCCGGAGCTACACCTCCAAGAAGCAGAACTCGTCGCTGAGCCCTCCGCGGTCCTACCTTGACTCGGCAGCGGCAAGTCTCCATCGACCCCCTTTGGCCATGGCGCTGTACATGCATGCTTCGCAGCCATGGTGATTGGGTGCCTTCCCCTGCTGATGCACTGCTGGGTGCATGCCCCTAGCAGATGCATCAGTCGCGTCGGAGTCCAAGAGCAGCACATCACGCAGAAGAAAGAAAAGGTCTCCAATAAATCAATGAAGCCAAACGGGAGAGAGGGAGAGAGAGAGAGAGAAAGTCGAGTGATTTGCTTCTGCCCACCACATCACAGGCCGCTACATCCAGAACAGTGCACAGGAGACGCAGGTATAGTTTGGTTTGATGTTTCCCTATAGTAGCTGGCGGTCATGTGCAAGTAGCGATGGAGCCAGCACCCGGGCAAGGGGGGCTTGAGCTACCGCTCCTGTGTATGTAGAGCCCTCCTGAAAGCCTCTTCTTAATTTTTGTCTAATCTATGCAGTACTTTGTCTATTTCTCACTCAATCTCTTGGCCGTGAATGGAGATGGTCATACCGTGCATG
>JAKNSH010406405.1:0-12593 GCA_027790015.1 Cymbopogon flexuosus
TGACCAAAATCCGCTTCCTTTGCATAGTCTTTCTTTCTTTTACCCAACATAAATACTAGTAATCTGTCTTATTGACTCTATTATGAATTTATGATAAGGATTGTGCTGTGCGTCACAACTGACGTTTTCTTGTCATCTGTATCCTGCTAGTCACACTTGTGCACTTGCTTTAGTTCTCCTTAACTTGTCTCCAAATCAAACACACGCTTAGTGTCGAAAGAAGTCAGTTTGATCATAGAGAACAAAAGCCTACTACAGCTTAACATCAGAGAGTAAAGATTCCCATGCGTAAGCATCAAGTTAGCATATTTGACTTAAAATAATTGGGGTAAAAAAGCTAAAAGTGAAAAGATGGCAAGCAGCAGTCTGAGTAAGAGCTTGTATATCAAATATGTCAAGGAATCACCTTTAGTTTCACCTTTGCACAGTATTGGTCTTACAAAATTCAAAACCATACTAGTGAAGAAGAGCTAGTTACAAAATCTGCAGTGGTGTGGCCTATAAGCAAAAGGAATATGATAAGCCCAAATGAACTTGGGGGAAAATTTGCACATCTGCAGTCTGTTCTCCTGCCTGCATATCTATGTACCCTCCCTCCTCACAAAAGGTCAAATTTGCACTTCTCGTAGCCTGCAGAGAGAAAATAATGCAGCAGGGTTGGTCACAACTCAACTCAAGTAAATTAGGAGGGAAATGCAGTTGGGTTCGGTTTAACACACAAATTACACCATAGTAACAAGAATATTGAAGGCATATTTTAGGGAACTACAGCAGGTAAGATGCCAGTTTTAACAAAAGCATTTCAAAGGAAACAATTCGATTCCTTAAAAACCTGGTGAGCATCTCCAACAGTTGCCAATTCCACTTGCCATCCTAAAAAATTTGGCAAAAGAAAAAAAAAACTATCTCCAACAGTTTGGTATTCCCACTTGCCAAATTGCTTCGCTTGCCAAAAAAACCTCTCCGCGCTTGCAGCTTTCCGCGGTGCGGAGGCACTTTTGCGCGGCTACGTACCTACCGCCGCCGGAGCCGCCCCATCCGCCGCCGATGGCCAAACGCTGACACTTTGTTTGCTAACCTATCCCGTTGGATGCGTCTCGTCGAAACGAGTCCGTTGGTGCTACTCTTGTCACCGGAAAGTTCACCGCCGGCGAGCTACGACCGGTCAAAGGGTCGCCCCGGTGAGCTACGCGATTTTATTTCTCTTTCTGGGTCCTGATGTAAAATACCAAGATACATAATTTTAAATATATAGCCTTAATTGTATTGTTGAAAGTCAAGGGTTCCTGATGCAAAAGTTCGCTTAGCAATTTGGCAAGTGTTTTTTAGCAAACTGTTGGAGATGATACATTATTTCACTTGCCAAATATTTTAGCAAGTTGTCAAATCACGAAATTTAGCTAGTGATTTTTAGCAAACTGTTGGAAATGCTCTTCGTATCCATTACTTAACTTAAATTTGCTAAGCACAAAGTTTCTCCATAGTTAAAGTAGTTAAAGGGAGATTACATGCGTCATTTGCATTACTCTACAATTTCTCGCGGAATTCCTAGAATACTTCATATTTGATAATAAGAGAGTATTACCTAAAAAATAGACAAGTTATTAGCTAAACATGTTTAGATTAATTAAAAATCAGTTAGTAGCAACTAGTCTTAGCTCTGCGATCCGACAAAACAAGATCTAAATTATCTAACACGACGCATCAAATGCGTCACACGCACAATACAGAAACTGCCATATCCAAAAGCCAGCAGTAACTCGCAGCAGCACCTGGGTTTATAAAGTAGGCCGCTACCGCGCGACGAGTCTCCTCGCGCTGCCACCTCACTTACCCCTTTCTCCCTGCATGCATGCCTCCGCCGCTGCCACCTTCTTCGCTGTCGAGCCCGTCCTTCTCGACCTCGACCAACCCCGCCGTCTTTCCTAGTCCTCCTTGCCCACGCTACCGACCACCGCACCACTGCGGATGTTAGGGCTCACCAGAGCTTCGCCTAACCCTAGTGCCGCGACGACCGCCTTCCCCTCCCCCATCGCTAGACCTCTACCATGTCCATGATCGTCGGCAACGCCGAGCTCTGAGCTCTGGCCATGGCACCCTGCCTGACCTGGCGTGGCCGCTGCCACAGCGCCCGCCCTCCGCGCACTTTTGGTGGGCTTGCCTACCCCTCGTCGACTTTTCTACATGCCGCCGGAGTTGGAGATGGAGGTTGCCGAAACCCTAGCGCCGCTGTCTTCTTCGTCTCCCACGCGGGCTTGGGAGTGAGGAGACACGTAGGAGGAAGTGACGCCGTCGCACGACTCGCATAATACAGTTTCCGTTTCATAAACTTTCGCACCAAACTCCAACCTCGATGATCGATCGATGATCAGTGATTCACACCAAACGACATCCACGCCCCGTCCATCCAGGTTCATATCATCTCTCATCAGCCACGTCGTCCTCGACCGCCCCCGCAACAACAAATTTTCCACGTCACCGGCAGCCGCCGCCGTTAGAGAATGGCCGCAACATATACGTGACAAAAATCCCGGGGAGCAGAGAACAAGAAGCATGACTCATCAGATCATCACAAAAGAGAGAAAAGAAAGGAAATAAATCAGCCGGAGAAAAAGGCGGCGAAGAGAAAGAAAAGAAAAGGGAAAAGGGAACGGAAAAAACGAAGGGGCAGGCGGGGCAGGGGCGGCACGGCAGCGCACCCGCGCCGCACCCCACGCCACCCGGGAAGTGTGGCTGTGGCTGGCAATGGCATCGGGCAGCGGCAAGCGCAGAGGCGCAGCAGCGTAAAATCCAGCCATCCACGCCGGCGACAGGCGTCAATGTACGGATGTCTCCCCCGGTCTGCCCCACCGCGATCCTCCTCCCTCCTCCGTTCCGTTGCTCCGCCTCCGGCTCGTCCGCGGTCCGTCAAATGATTCCCTGCCTTTCTTTTCCGGTAAAACCACCGCACCGAAAGGGCAGCAGCGCAGACGCGCCTCGATGCCTCGTGCTCCATAACCAACACCCACACAGCCACAGCCTACTCTAGAGCCCCCCACAACGCACCACCACACACAGGCACACTCGCTCGCAGGCTCGCTTCGCCGCTCGTTGCCACCGCCACTTTCCCCTCGTCGGACGGAAGAAAGAAAGAGAGCTCTCCCGACCGCCGCGGGAGGAGGAGGAGGAGGAGGAGCGGAGGAGCATGCGGGCGGGTTTTCACCGCGGCCTGAGAAGGAAGAGGAGGACCTGCGCCGCGCCCGGGCGCATCGCGACGAGCCGCTCCCCGCTGGCACCCACGCCAAAAGGCGAAGATTCTCGGCCGAGCCCCCGTCCCCTCCACCACTCCCCGTTGTAGCCGGTAGGAGGAGGAGGTAGCCACCCCCAGATCTGCTCGCCTCCGCGCCCGCCGCTCCCCCCTAGATTCGCCCCACCCGCCGCTATGCGGTTGCCGCCGCCGCCACCGCTGTGACTGGGCTCTTCTTCTGCTGTGAGGAGAGGGAGGAATAAAAAGCGGTTCTTGCGGGCCGCAGGCAGCCGGCTGCCCCTGTCTGTCGGGTCGCCATGGGGTGCGGCCAGTCCAAGATGGAGGAGGAGGCCGCGGTGCGCCACTGCCGGGAGCGCTCCGAGCTCCTGGCGCTGGCCATCCGCCAGCGCTACTCGCTCGCCGACGCGCACCACGCCTACGCCGAGTCGCTGCGCTCCGTCGGCCTCTTGCTGCACGACTTCCTCCGCGGGGTCCAGTCGCTGCCGCCGCCGCCGCCCGAGCCCGCGCTGCGCCTCCCGCAGCAGCGGAAGGGCGATGGCCTCCCCGCCGCGTCGCCGCTGCCCTCAATCGCGTCCTCCTCCACCGCCGCCGGGGCGCCCGTCGCCAAGCAGGTCCGCATCGCGCCCGACGACGGGCATATCCACTTCTCCGACGACGACTCCGACTCCGAGGGCGGCGGCCACATCAAGTTCCACTCCGACGAGGAGCCCGACGCGGCTCGCCGGCTACCGGAGCATGTCGTCCGCTCCGCCGGGGAGCCGGGTCCTCCGCCGCCGCAGGCGGGACCGCCGCCCAATGCCTCCGGGTATGCTCCACCGCCGTATGTTCCTGGATACGGCTACGGGTACGCCAATGGGCCTGGGCCTGGCCCGGGTCCTGTTCCAGATTATGGCATGAACGGCGGCGGCGGTTATGAACCAGGCTATGGTGGCATGGGCGGCAGCGGCGGTTACGGCCAAGGCTACGGTGGTGGCGCCGGCTATGATGACCGGGGCTATGGTGGCATGGGCGGTGCTGGCGGCTATGACCAGAGCTATGGTGGCATAGGTGGATATGGCCAGAGCTTCTTTAACATCAACTACGCTCGCAGCCAGCCACCTCCGGCGTCTGTCTCGCGCGAGCATCGCTTAGAGGCCACTAATGCCAGGGTCAACTACTATTCCGGCAATGGCGAACCGCAGCCACCCCCGCGTGGCTACGGCGGTGGTGGGTACTACCCACCGCAGAGTTCGAGCTCATACAATCAGTATGCCTATGGTGGTTACTATGGAGGTGGTTCTGCTCCTGCACCACCAGCAGACATCCCTTCTTCCTCCCGTGAGCCAGCTGCACCACCGCCGCCTCCATCTCCGCCGAGGGTGTCCACCTGGGACTTCCTGAACCCGTTTGAAACTTATGAGAGCTACTACGAGCAACCAACTTCTACAACAGTTCCATACTCTCCCAGCAGGAGTTCAAAGGATGTGCGCGAGGAGGAGGGGATTCCAGACTTGGAGGACGAAGACATGGAGGTAGTCAAGGAAGCTTATGGTGATGAGAAGCACCCTGTGAAAGGTTACATGGGGAATGGGAAGGCGGCAAAGGAAGAGGGTAGGAGCAGTACGGGAGATGAACTTCCTCGCAAGTCCAAGGCATCTGAGGCCAGCAGTAGTGGGAGCAGCTTGGAGCATGACGTGCATGTCGTGGAGAAGAGTGTTGTCGGAGAACAAGTTCAACACTCGGAGTCACGGCAGCATGTTGCTGGTCTACCACCCACAGGATCGGACAAGATATACATTGATGACGCTGAGGTGGTGGTAGAGATCAAGACTCAATTCGAGCGTGCCTCTCAATCAGCCGGTGAGGTATCCAAGATGCTTGAGGTTGGAAAGATGCCTTACTACCAGAAGAGTTCAGGTTTCAAAGGTTGGTAAAGCTTATTTCACATTTGCTATAAGATCTTTCAGACTTACTGTGCACTTAGCAGTATGAATGCTAATTTAACACAATTGGTCATTTAGTCTCTGCAATGATGGTCTGCGGTATACCGACAATGGAGGAGGAGTTTTTGCGGTTTGAGGAGGACAAGGCGATGGGATGCGGCAACCTCTCTTCGACACTACAGAAGTTGTACATGTGGGAGAAGAAGCTTCTCGAGGAAGTCAAGGTATAGAATGTGCTTTACATCTTTGGATTTGTTAGGAATGTTGTGGTATGTGAGATCGCTTTTGGGCTTATGATTCTATCTGCTTGCACCTACATGCTTGTAGATCTTAACTGAGAGTGTGCAGTCGAAAATCGAAATCACGTATGCGAAGCTTCCAGATTTATCCATTCTCTCATGTTATCCTGGTTTTGTTCTATTTATAATTTTTGGAGTTGCCATTTGTATGTAGAAATTTTAGCTTCTGATTAATTTTGACTTCAGGGCATTAATTACAGATCAAGTAGCTAGTTTACGATATGAATGCGCCCACGCCAATACCTAGCTCCGAGTGTCTATTCATATGTTAAAAAATTAATTATGCTTCTAATATCCTTGTAAATGATTTGTGAATCTCCCTTTTTTCCTTTTTGAGAAATGGTCTATTCAAGAAATGATCGTGTCTATGGTTTTATGCTCTTTTTTGCATCGGCTTTATGTTTTCTACATTCAACCTTTTTGTTCCCAAGGCTTCACTCTGACACCACAATGCTTTTACTTTGCCAGCCATACTTATGGGTCCATGTTTTTTAACAGTTTTGCTGTTTTGTTTTTATTATGTCAGGCCTAGTGAAAGCCAGCGTCGGTTTCCAGTTCATTAATTTTGTTTTCGTACCATGAAAACTGATCTCTTCTTTTGGGACTACATAGGAGAGGATGCATTAATTTTGTTTTTGTATTTTTGTACCGTGTAAACTGATGTAACTTCTTTTGGGCCTCACAGACAGAGGAAAGGATGCGGGTGCTGTATGACAGAAAACGTGAGGAGCTAAAAATGTTAGATGAGAAAGGCGCAGAAGCTCATAAGCTTGAGGCCACTGAACTTTACATCAGGAAGCTATCAACTAAGATTAGCATAGCTATCCAGGTTGTAAACACTATTTCAGAAAAGATTAGTAAGTTGAGGGATGAAGAGTTGTGGCCACAAACATGTGAGCTGATCCAAGGGTATGCACTTCTTATCTGAAAGCAGTTCTAACCTTTTAATTTTAGCCCAAGTATTGTTGCAATACTTCCCTATTTGTGCTCTAGTTTATTGGCATGCCATATTTTGTACTTGTCTAACTAGCAATTTGGTTCGGGGTTCTCTCTGCAATTCTTAGTATGGAAATAAATTACTCAAAAGTTTCTCACTCGCTTAATGCTTTAGTAGTAACAGTTTCCTTGGAAGTGACCACACATAATAGTTTAACAAAACAGGAATAATTGTTGTGATTGTGATTCATGCCTAAATAGATAAAATGGATAACCCTGTGTTGATAGTGATAGAGTGATATGTAGGTCATCATGAATAAAGCTGGGAGATTTTTCCAGAAGTAGGCACAGGTGTTCCTGACATGAGTCTGTATATGCATTCTTATATTCAAAGTTGTATTTACAATTTACAATGAGTTGTATTTGTAGATGTATAGGTTAGTATCTGTGAATCCTGTGTTTGTCCAGAGTTACTTGATTATTTATATGTCGGTATATTGCCATAGATAATTTCTCGAGACTGAAGAATAATGTATTTCAGGTTGATGAGGATGTGGAGTGTTATGCTAGAATGTCATCAGATACAATTGCATGCCATATCCCAAGCTAAAAACATAGACTCCATGATAGACACTGCAAAGTTCGGTGATGCTCATATGGACTTGATCAAGCGGTTAGAGCTTCAGCTATTGGATTGGATTAATTGTTTTGTGGCATGGGTTAGCGCTCAAAAGAATTATGTTAAAACTTTAAATAAGTGGCTGAGAAATGGTGTTATCTATGTTCCTGAGGAAACTGAGGATGGGGCGCCTCCATTTTCTCCTGGAAGATTAGGAGGACCACCGATTTTTGTCATATGTAATAATTGGGCTGCCAGTGTGGACAGGATATCTGAGAAAGAAGTAGTTGAGGCAATGCAGGCCTTTGCATCCAACGTACTGAACCTCTGGGAGAGGCACAGGTCAGAGCAAAAACAGGGTCTGATGGCGAATAAGGGTATGGACAGGGACCTTAGGGTGATGGAAAGAGATGAACAATCAATGCGCAAAGCTCTGGAAGAACAAAATAAGAAGCTTGTGCTCATTTCGAACCAGGGCAGTGTATCCTTGTCTGCACAAGTGCTACATGAGCGAGGCCCTGGTGCTGAAGTTGGTAGTTTGCAAACAAGTCTGAAAAATATTTTTGAGGCAATGGAGAACTTCACTTCTGCGTCTGCAAATACATATAAGGAGCTCCATCTTCGCGCCGAAGAAGAGAAAGCCCGAGTTGCACAGGAGAATGGCAGTGTTTCCTAGTTCCTTCCAATGCTAAAGTTTTACTTGAGGAAATGAGCATTTGTCATTGCAAACGGACTGCTGCTGAGAGCTGATGCACCTTGCTCGCCAGGCGCCCCAAGATTTTGGGTTTCAGGCTCTGGTGCAGAGGCCTGTGGCACTTGGTGAAGTTAACAGGTTGCAACATGTGGGGGTTTATTGATCTGTACATGAATTGGGCAACCCACACACTGCATTCTTTGATCTGGATGACCAGCCATTCTCAAGCCATAATTGGGAAGCACAGTTATGAAAATAGATAACCACCAGGCATATTGTGGAAGTTAGGAGACCCCTGAAGCGACCTGAGGGGAGTGAGCCCCTTGTGAATCTGAGAAGGTCAATCATGGCCTATAGTTCACTGGGAGAACCCAGAAGATAAGCCACATGATCTTGGTTCAGACCAAAGTGTGGAGCAAATAAGATCCTGTCATATTGAATCCATGATCCATGGAACGCTCAATCCCATGTCAAAATCAAGAGAAAAGGGCAGGCTATCAGATTTATGAAAAGGTGGTCAGCATTTTGGCATGCCAATGTACATTGTACAGAGAGGTGACGCAGGATGAATCGAGCTGGAGCCTTCTGTCCGCTGCCGAGAGCACAAGACATGTTTGCTTTGAGCTTCCGATGCAGTGTTTGGACTAGGCTTAGCCGTTCAACCGCACCGGAAGTACTCTTGTAGGGATTACCAGAGATTGATGAGCTTGTAGGGTAGACGCCCCTGACCCGCTCTGCAGATCAGCTAACCAACCGACCGCTCCGGGCATCGCCGACTTTTTTGTTTCTGGTTTTGTTTTTTTATTATACATATTGTTAATTCATTTGTAGCATCCCCGTGTACAGCTGCTGGCTAATTTACTAAAACCTGCTGTGCCATATTTTATTCATTTTTTTACACCCCGGTTCGCCGCGCTTGTGAATGAATCGCTGAGAGCTCTGAGCCTGATTACCAGATGTAACGGTGGTTAGCAGTACAACATTACGATGGTGATGTGAGTTTAGTTATGGCTTCGGTCTTGCCTTCCGTCGCAGCTAAGGTTATGGGAGCGCAGCTGTGGGCACCCAAGGGCCAAGGGGCATCGTGTGGCCAGGCCAGGGTCCAGCAGCTTGTCCTGTGCGCATCCATGGATCCATCCGATCCGATGCGTTCGTTGCACACCGGCTGCGGCGCTGGTTGCATCGCATCGGCGGAAAAGAAAAGGATGACAGGAGCTGCACGGGCCTCGCGTCGCTGTGTCAGGCTCAAGGGCAAGCACCACCACGCGCGCGTCTTTGTTGGGTTCCCCGTCGGCGTGGCGTGTACAGCCGCGTCGTCCTCGTCGTCGTGTTCCTTCACGTGACCACGGTGTCGCCACGCACCATGCGCCTGCGCGGGGGGACACGTCTACGTCCGCGGTCCGTCGCTTTGTGCCGTAGTGTCCGGGGGCCTGCACTGCACTGCACTGCACGGACCAGCCCAGCCTCGTCGTCCGCCCGCTGCCTCGGCCCAGCGCGCCCGGACGAAGTGATTTGATCCTGGCCCGGCCCACACAGCCCACACAGCGTCGTGTCCAGCCGCCGCGTTTCCTTGCTCGCGCGGTGGCGAGAGGGAGGAGGAGACCCAAACGCGGGCTCCCTATTGGTCTGAATTCCCTCGATCGACACGGCCTGCGGGCCGAAATCTGCCATTCGGCGCGTGCGCAATGTTATTTATCCAAGTGAAGTTCCAGTGAACTGAGGGCGGGCGGGCGGGCGTGACGTGATGATTGATTGGAGCGAGTCGTCAGTGAAGCTTTCCACTGCCAATGGATCCACTCATGGCTAGCAAGTAGACGTAGGGGTCCCCTGTAGGCCGTGACGTGGCCTACTGTCGGCTTGTCGCCACTCAGCCCTGCAGAGCCAATCCGGGAGAGGTGGTTGCTCGCACGGGTGAACAACAACGAGAGCTAGCTACCACCAGCGGTAGGCGGCCACACAACCCCATGGCCAAGAATTTCCTCACGCACGCACGCACGAACGGACGCAGTTACCCGCCGCCAACGCAAAGCCGAGCAAAGCGATTTCTCCTGGAAACGCCTGATTTCCCTGCACGACGACCATATTCCATATAGGCAAATAAACAATCCTGCAAAATCTGAGCTTTTGTGAGAAAAAGGATCGATCGGAGCTGGTCGACCGGGCTAACTGATTGAATTCGCATATTTTCTTTTCGCACGAACGCACGAGGCAGGAGAGCAACGTTATTAGGTCACAACAACCAGGCGCACCGGGATGGATGGATCGACGCATCAGAGGCCGGCCGGCGCATGTCGGAATAGATTTATATTTTCTGACGGGGAACATGATCCGGGCCTAATCCACCTGACGGGCGACGGCTCGGTCGGCCGCCGTTCCATCTTGCCGCTCTGCATGCATTGTGCCCGGCCGGCGCTAGCTATTGCTATTTGCTATGCTATAGCCGCTATAGCGGCGGCACGGAAGCGCGCGTCGCCGTCGCGCGCGTCCGTGTCACGCGCACGTAAGCGCGAACGAGGTAGCCGTATGTATGCATGTATATGTGTCCATTCCATGCAATTGCAAGGAGGGAGAGTTGGGCACGCCTTATTAACGTCGTGCTTTGGTTGTCCTGATTGATCACCGGCCTGGCCGGTCTGCGCCCTTGTTTCCCAGCACATGTAAGTTATTTATTTGTCTCCAAGCATGACTGGTCCTACATACAGTACGCTGATGCATGTGTGATTCAATCTGGCCAATGATCAGTGAGGCCTACATAGTGGATATGTGTTGACAACTAGTACCTCCTTTAACACTAAGTGTGACCACTAGTCTTATTCAAAAAATTATGCAAAACATCACTATTTTGTCATGACTTAGTTTATGCTTTGCAAGTAGTTAATAGGACTTTGTCGTGGCTTAGCTTTGTGCTTTGAAAGTATAGTTAATAGAATTTTCACTTGCCACTGCCACGGGATGAGCCAACACAAGATTATTGCAGCAGCAGAGCAGAGTGTATATGTGTAGTACGCAAAGCACGTCACCGTCAAATCTATTGCTGTACGTTCTTTATCTAGGAGCGCATAGGAACAGTGATCACGAAGAACGCATTTATCAGCCCCACTTCTTTTGATGGGTCGATCTCTCTCGACATGCCAATTTGTTAATTTCACGCATTGGAAGACGGCCACGACGATCCATATGCATGGATTGATCATGGGGCGCTAATTGTTTTTTTCTTTTCAGAATTACCATTTCGATCTTTTTCTTACAACTGTGAGATCTATATAGGAGTACTACAGTAAAAGCGTAAGCAGTTGCTATTTAACTTAGGCCTTGTTTTGTTCACAAACTTGCACTTGTAGAGTTGGGAAAAAACACTATAGCGCCACTGTAACATTTCGTTTGCATATGGTTTTTGATTAATTAGGCTCAGAACGTTCGTCTCGTAAAGTACAACTAAATTGTGCAATTAGTTTTTGGTTTCATCTACATTTAGTACTCAATGCACGTGCCGGTATTTTGATGTGATGGAATTTTTTTTTTTTTGCATAGTAGAATTTAGGAAAAATTTTAGAAACTAAACAGGGTCTTAGACTGGGCACTATGCATGGACCAACAATGGACGCATTGACCGGCTCAGCTCAGAGAAGGCTACAAGCCAATGCATGCTCCTGTATGTCCGTAGCCGTGTGCATGGTACGCTAGTATTCCCTGCGTCCTTTTTTACATGTCATGGTAGTCTTATCCTAAGCTAAATATTATTACTTTTTTGACCATTCATTTTTTTTTATAATTTCGCAACATATGAATTACATACTAAGAAAGTCTAAGTCTTTCTTATAGTAAACATAGAGAAATAAATCTTAAGTCATGAATCTATATAAATTTGTTTTATCGATTATAAAAAAGCACAACATTTGACTTAGGAGAAATGCAATACAACACGTAAAAAAAAATACTCCCTCCATTTCAAACTGCAAGACGTTTGACTTTTTTTTTTGACTTAAAATTTGACCAGTCGTCTTATTTAAAAAATTTATATAAATATAGTTAAATTTGAGTCATTCTTGAAGAACATATATTAATAAAACAAGCCAGAACAAAAAAAATAATATTTTATAAATTTTTTTAATAAGACAAACGGTTAAATTAAAGATTAAAAAATCAAACGTCTTACAGTTTAAAACCGATTTAAGTAACAAGTAGCAGTACTAAAGCGTTCTCTCCTGTCAAAGTGAAGCTGAATTAGATGGACTGTGGACTTAGTAGATATGATCGATCGATCGCCTGGACGATGGTTTCTGACTTCTTAAGTAGCCTCGATCTATGTCGACGACGACGATGCATGCATGCCCCAGCAGCTCACTGCGTGTTCACCTCTCAACCTGCTAGTACTATTTTGCTGTTCTGCCAGTGCCAGCACACTACTGTAAGTTTGTACTAAATTGTGTGCAGTGCAGTGCAGTACATGAAGGTGTAGCATTAGCTGTATGCATGCTACTAGCTGCAGCAAAAATTGAATGGGCGTTTGTGCGCTGTGCTAATATCCTTTTGCGCCACGTCGATCAATTCAAGGCGCCGTAACACAACGTACGTACACTGCGAGTAATATAATGATTTAGTGCCTGGGCAATACTCCTACGTACATCGGCCCATTCGTAGAAGAGGGGTTCGGCAGCCAAGTCAATTACTCCCTCAGTCCCTAAATGTTTGTCGCCCTGCGCTTCCCGAGAAATACTGCCGGCTATTATATATTAAAATTATTAATATTTATAATATATAATTAGTATCATCGGAAAGATCTTTACGTCTAGTTTTTTAACAAATTTATTTGAAGATAAAAATGTTATACGTATTTTGTATAAATCGAGTCAAACTTGCGGCACGAAAACCAACG
>JAKNSH010406806.1:0-11043 GCA_027790015.1 Cymbopogon flexuosus
CCAAACTTGGCCCGATCTGCCGTCTTTCTTTATTCTTCCAGAAAAAAAAAATCCATTTGTGCAAATATCTAACAAAGTTCATTTTACCCTCCTTCATCTTTGATGAAAACCATTCGACTTTGCTCTTTAGACAGTCTATAATATAATTCAATACTACATCTAACCTAACTTAAAAATTATGAAATCAGCTTTTGTTTTTTTATAAAACAATGTTCTATCCTATGGTATCTAGTTTGGAATTATTGAAATTCTATATGGTCTCATTCTAATGTCTATTAGTATAGATGTTATTATATTTGTTACAATTAGTTCACATTTGCGATACATAGAATAGATAGCCGTAAAAATGATCCAAATGGGCACCTCGAGCGATCCAAATAACAACCAGTGTTGGTGGATAGGGAGTCGCAGAACCGAAGGATTGAGCGGGTCGATCCATCCGGCGGCGGCAACGATGACGACTGAGAACCTGAGGTACATGCTTTGTATGTATGCTCACCTTGTGTTGTGCCCTTGCCAGAGCTCAACCTAGGACTAGTAGGAGTCTAGGAGGGCTAGTCCACCGGAGGAAGCCGAGGGGAGGTCCTGTTGATGGTTTGCCATCGCCCGCTGCAAGTCATGCAACAGCGTAGGCGGCACACCGTCGAGGGCAATGGCGGAGCCAGGGGAGGGCCAACGGGGGCCATAGCCCCCTAATGTCTGCCGAAAAAAAATATGAAGTATACCATATAGCGCAATTAATGGTGATTTTAGTGATACATATGTAATATATGAATATATGTAATATATGGTAAATCCCTACATGTATTTTGGCATGCATATTATGTTGCATGTATTTTGATAATACGTTCCCTTATGCTAAATTCTTGGCTCCGCCACTGGTGGAGGCGCTAGGGGGCGAGTGGTTGCGGGGTCGCTGCGGCACCGGCCGCCGCGGGCCTGGCACCCTGCTCACCCTCCATCGCTTGGCCTTGCTAGCTTTCATTTCCTGTCCACGGCGGCTCCAGATGCGACAGCGTGAGAGATGAGACACAAGATAATTCTATCTGGGCTGGTACCTAGGCCATATACACGTACTATGCCTACAGAAACAACGAGACATGGATCGATCCATGAGATCCATTGGGGCAAAGAAGCAAAGCAACTTTGGTATAATGGATTAATCAGTGCCCCACCACCTACAGCTACATGTATGGATCAGCAGAGCGGTTGCGGTTCGCTCTATGGATGATCTAACCCCATCTTGAACTACACCTCATTCATCTCCTTTGAGTCACCACTAGCGTAGTGCATTTCGAAGCCATTTGTTTTGAAGCTGTTTGTCTCCAAAATCCAAAAGTCCGGCGTTGGAAAAGAGCGCCGAACATACCAAGTACAAAAGTGGTGAAGTAGGCATGCATAGCATGAACAGTTTGTCTATTGCAGCTGTTTCAGTTAGAGTCTTTTGCATTGGTCATTGCATTCACCGCTGATATACAACCTCAAATGTGGCTAATCCAAGACCTTGCTTAAACTTTAGTTTTATACACCATTTAACGAGTGGATCACAAACGTGAGCACGCATCCTGCAAGACCGGGAGCAAACTCGATTGCGCTCTTGATCGCCCGAGGGATCAGAGATATAGAGGAGAGGAATAACAGAGCATTTGGAAGGGGATACACATGACAATGTAGAGAACATCTAATACCATATGCAACGAAGCATGCACTTGGTGCATGGCGGGTAACAAAGGTTGCAAGTTGCATGGGGTGCCAATTTGTATGCTAATTCTGACTTTATGAGGTGCTCGTGATATGTGTGTTGTTTGTATGATCAAAATTTTCAACCTTAAATACAATGATGCACAAATTATTCGCGTATTAGAGAGAACAAAGATGCACAAAATTAGGAAAAACCAGGGATCTAATGGAGGTCCGAGAACCCACAAAGCCGTTGTGCATGCCCTTTGAAAAAAATACATCATATATACAGATACACTAATACATGGACTAAACTTTAGTCCTATGTATCGAGTCGATAATTGTTTAAACTTTAGTTACTATCCTTTTTTTTCTCTCACCGTTTAGACAAATAAAATTCTTTATCTTCTAAGAATGATTTTGTCCTCTATTTTATAGGTGGACTAACAACTCGGGTAGTCCACTCCAAACATGTCCTATTTTCTGACGGCGTATATGATCAACCCGATGATGATGCCCCACAAGAGGAAGCTGAGAATAACCACCTGCTCACGAAAAAGGAAAAGCGACGTGGTGTCAGCTGAGACGGATCGCAATTAGCATCAAATGCATGGACGGGATGGATCCATCGTCGATGGAGCTAGTACACGCCGCGTACGTACCAAGCACTTGCCGCACGGGGTGTCCTCGCAGGACGGGTCGTCGTCCGTCTTCGAGGGCGGCGGCGGCGGCACCTCGACGCGCACACATCGTGTCTGCCGTTGCGCTGCTGCTGCTGCTGGACGGCCATGAGAACATCGTCGTTGGGCAGAAGAACATTGGCGGCGCGACGTGCATGGTCGGTGTGGCAGTGGTGTACTGGCGGACAGGGGCAGTCATGGTGATGCATCTGGCCGCCGGGGATTACTGTCTTGTACTAGTAGCCGAAGCCCAAAGGCGCGCGGCGAAGCTGGCCGGGAACGCGTGGCGTCGCGTCGGCGGCGCCGGTGTGCTTGGACTCACGTTTTTGGTCGTTGCACCGTCACCACATCCTACCAGGCAAACAAAGGGGACTACGAGACGGACTTGGGAACTTGGAGTGAGAGGCTCTGCGAACCGGGCGTCTGGGCCGCAAGCGAGATGCGGGACGCCAATTGCTAGCCCAAAAGGCCCAGGTAACAAAAACTGAGGCGAGGCGTTGTGCGCTGCGTGACTGACTGCGCGGTGCTTCGGTTTAGTCCCACCTCGGCGACCTTGGGCGAGCAGGGACGGAGGAGGCTTATAAAAGCAGACCCAGGGGAGCTGAGCAACTCATACCTTTCTCGGCCTTTTGGCTAAGATCAAGTGTAGTATCTGTTCTTATCAGTTTAATATCTGATATGTGGGCCATGTGCCCACTTCGATATTAACCTAATTTTTTGTGGGGGAGGGTCCACCACAGTGGCTTGCCACTGGGGCCCTCACGTGTCGCTCGGGCGTTGCACTACTGCCCGAGCCTGGCGCACCCCAACCAAATCGAATTAGTAAACTTTTGTGCTAGTTCTCAGTAGAAAAAATATTGCATTTAATTTTAATCAGCTCAGGCCTAATTAGATATGATGCGTAAACAGTTATTGTTGTCTTTGTCCTCTTCTTTATCAAGAATCAATCGAGCGGTTATTTTAGCTGATCACACGTAGAATCGTCCTCGAACAAGTGTCTGAATCATAATCTAGTAAGCTGGGAAAAATATATAAAATAATGGTTTGCAAGACAGTGGTCAGGACATTGGACTCTGAATCCAGTAACCCGAGTTCAAATCTCGGTGGGACCTTTGTTTTTGTTCATTTTTTGATTTTTTTTTTTCGCAGTTCTCATCCACTATTTTTGTTTTGTAGATAGAATGCATACACATGCGTGGCTTTACTATTATGAACGAATATAAAACAGTTTTTTTAATAGAAAACAGAGGGCAGCCGAGTTAGCCAAGCTTGACTCCCAGTCCATATGGGAAACAAACTGTTTTTTTTTTCTCTCTCTCAGCACGTAGCCACGTACGTATGTATTAGAGTGTTTATTTCTCCATCCAAAGAGGCCTTACACTCGAGCTGTGCATACGGCACCAGATCTGTTTGGAATTTGGATAACTGGGAATACAGCACCAGATGTGTGCCGGCTGCCAGGAACTCCTCTCTCTTGTCGCCGATCAGCAGTCCATCTCCATCCATGGTCCAGTCTTCTTGTCGCTGATCTCCATAAAGTTCAAATTGCTTGTTTTGTCAGTTTTCAAACTCACCAGAAGCTACAGCACCTCCATGGCTCCATTTCGTCTTCAGTTTTCAAGCTCACCAGATGAAACTGCAGCTGCAGATAAACTCTTCATCCATGATTTAAATCAGGCGCTAAAGCATTTCGCGGCAAGTCTCGCAGAAATATGATCTCATTCAATCGAATGATCAGGGTCACCTGCCAACTTAGGCTTAAACCGCAGATAACCACTACAATTCACTTTCAGAACCCCCCAATCACTGGGTCCACAGCAGGACCAACCACTAAAATTTTAGATTCAACAGTTTAGAATGGCAAATGGCTCTATCTGAGAATTTTACTGGCTTGCATTTCAAGGATTGCACACCCAGTGCGCAGTTTATTCCATTTCATATGGCTGAGATAAGTAAGGAAAGAGAAAGAAAAAAAGAAAGATCTATTCTGTATACACAACTTTTCACCTAGACGCATCGAACTGATGCACAACAAGTATCGCTAATCTTTGGATACTCCTACACAACAACACTTTCTTCAAACTCTATGGGATCCGGGAAATTTTCCCGTGAAGCCCTCTTGAATGAGAAAGAATTCTCTTCGTCCTCGTTGCTTCCCACGCTTCCCTGAGACTTCACTGTATTTTTCCGAGCAAGTGCCTGCCCCGACGCTGGCATGACCTCCCAGCCGTGGTACTTGTTTCCGTGGAAGGCAAAACGCCAAGAGCCCTGAGATGGGGTACTTCTGAGATGAGATGGATTGGATTGGAGCTCTTCCTCCTCCCGCACCACCCTTAGTGGGTTCTCCAGTGCTTTCAAGATGTAGCGAGCGAGTGGACGCCTAGAGGGTTTTGGATTCAGGCATGTCTTTGCGACGATGGCCACTGCCCATACTTCCTCTAGATGGTCGTCATCCACAACAAGGGTAGGATCTACAATACCCGAGATACCCTCCTTATCATTGGCATTGATGTAACCTAATGTTCTTGCTAACCACTCTTCTGAATCTGCATCAGTTGAGCCACTTGCACCAAAGTTTCCAGTGATTAGCTCTAGCAGCACCTTCCCGAAACAGTAAACATCGTATGAGCAGCTAGCTGGTGGACCTGTGAAGTGAAACCAGAGATCATAATGTCAACTTCATTTTGCAAAACAAGCTCTTTAGTTGCAAAGGTATATATAGAGATTGCAAATATTGAACAAAAGAGAACTGAAGAGTGCTTTACGCACCTGATATGTTCTTGTCAAGGGACCTGCCAGAAAGAAACAAATACTATTGTCAGCAAAGGACCCTCATATAGCATGTATAAATCTAAATGGAGCTCAAAGATGTAGAGTAGGTGTGTTGCTTGGCATAGTTGGCAGTACGTTTTCTTAGGGGAAATGGTTGTGAAGTTAACCTACTTACAGGACAACCAATATATGTTAACATAGGCAAAAGGGCAGGTGTTTAACCAGGGTGAAGTATCATCACATTATCCTACCATGAACTCTCTTAATTTTCACCAATGTCTTATCAATGTGGATCAGGGACATAATATTACAATCAGCAAATGTGATACTAGGATTCTCTAGATAAGAATTAAGCTACACATTCTTGGTGGGAGGAACTTTTGTAGCCACACTGGATTTTAATCAGAAAATGCAGTACATGGTCTCCATTCTACAATTCCATGCACCTGATAGCACTATAAGCCTTTGTAGTTGTAGCCTGTAGGTACATAAATGGACCTAAACCATGGCATCTTTTTGCAATCACCCAAAATTACTTAGCTTCCATTTTGTGGTAACACACTAATGCAGTTGCCGAGTTAATACCATTTAGGTGATCGGACATGCTAGTTTTTCCCTTTTAAAAGGACCATGTCATTAAATCAGTTCTGGGGCCAATAAAAGCATATAGGATGGTTTAGAAATCTCACCTCGATGATTTTAGAATCCTAGAGAAGAAGCTCTGGCTTCCTGCACTTTGTTGAGTGCATATTTCACCCAGACTCCCAAGACGCACTTCAAATTTGTCATCAAGAAGCACACTGCTAGCTTGGATATCTCTATATTTACAATGAAGATATAAGTCAGAAATAATAATGCATGCACTTACACTTATCAGGATATCAAAAAAACTGGAACAACTTGCGGATAATCAGAATTGTATGACCAAAACTATATAAAGCAGAAAGATAAGGCAACCAAGATGGGAAACTGCAACCAAAATGACTGCCATCAAGCACACCAAAACTTAAAATTACAAATGTAGAGTTTCTTAGAATAACTGGTGATACCATGAATAGACATGTTATATAAACAATAGCTTCAGTACACCGTGACAGGGACATGATACTTTCACAATACAATCAATCTATTCCATTGCCAAAATATTTTAGGATTCAATGTTGACATGGAACCAATGCATTTAAGCTTAAATGTATCAAGGTTCGTTTATTTTCAACTTTTGAGATTTGATGTCCTCACATGTAATGAAGGTTCAATGGATAATGGAAGCCTGCACATGCTTTTTTCCCCTTTAAACTATGGTTCTTGCAAATATATAGTGCGCCAATTGATGCAGGACCACAAGGGACCATGTAGAAGACCCCCACCAAAATGTGCAACTACTAATTATTTTAAATGTACATGTACCTTCTATCACTATCCACTTGTCACCTCTTGTGGAATTTAATTATTTAATAAATAGCAGGAATCTGTTGACCTTAGCTACGTGTAATTTCCACTACCTGTTCCATCATGTCAATTTTGAAAGCAGCCATATACTTTATTCAACGACTTATTGTTTGAAACTACCAGTAACTAACAGCTCATGGAATACATTAGCAAATGATTGAACAAGAGAAGATTGCTCAGCATACCTGTGAACCAACGAAGGACTGCATTCGTCATGAAGAAAGCACAAGGCCTCAGCCACACCAATTGCAATCTTGAGCCTCGTTATCCAATCCAATGAGCGCAACCCCTGTTCAACTTCCACTGACTTCTTGTGGAGTGCAGTTGTGAGGTCACCTTTTGCCATGTACTTGTAGACCAGCAATTCCTTCTCATCCTTAGACAAATGGCCCAGCAATGGAACGATTCTCCCATGGCTATGCTTTGTAAGGAAGCTCAACTCGCCCTGGCACTTCTTGCTGCTCTTCAGATCAATCTTTTTGATGACAACTTGAAAGCCGCTCTCCAGGACACCATGGTACATGTCACCGGAGTGCCCATGCTTGATGAGGTTGTCATCCCCAAAGCCTCCTGCAGCATGGTGCAACTGCTCATAGGTGAATTCATCTGTGATGATAGGGAGGCCCTTTGGTGAACCACTGGCTCTTGGGGATGCCATGGGTGACATTGTGACAGGATTCACACTACTACTTCTCCGCCCAGACCGAATGCCCTCCTCAGTCTGCTCCACTCCTCTTCCTCTCGGTCTCCTACCTTTTCTTCTCAACAAGCAAACCACCAGCGCGCTAAGGCCAAGTATTACCACAACTCCAGCCAATACAAACTTCCATTTGCCACCTCTCTCCGGCGATGGTGATGATGGCTTGGGGTCCACCGCTAGCCTCACCCCGTTCCTCGTGTAGAACGATTCACAATCCCCACGGCTGCGCTGGCTTGCTGCACCAGACAAGCAGTTCATTTTGAAATCCGCTACACCATCGGTCCCATTCTGAAACTCAGCTCCAAGCACCTGATCAAAGTAATTCTCCGAGACATCAACAACCCAGAACCTCTTCCTGAGGAACCCAGTGGCATCACCAATAGCGCCGTACAAGGAATTACCAGAGACGTTGAACAAAACTCCAGCTCCACCACCGCCAGAGAAGGACACGTTGGGCAGCGGGCCGGTGAGGTTGTTGGCGGAGAGATCGAGAACGCGGAGACCAGGGATTGAGAAGAGCGACGGCGGGATAGAGCCCGAGAGGCTGTTACCAGAGAGAACAAGGGCGGTCAGGTTCCCGGACGAGCCGAGATCGGTCGGGAGCTCGCCATTGACGCTTGCGGAGCGGAGGTCGACGACGGCGAGCGACGGAGGCAGGCCGCGGCCGAACCAGGACGGGATCCGGCCCGGGAGCGGGAACCCGGAGGCGTTGAACGCCTCGAGCGCTGTGAGCCGCTGGAGCTCGTCGACGGCGAAGGCCGAGCGCCGGGCTCCCGCGCGGGTGCGGCGGAGCCCGGAGAGGCGGAGCTCCGCGACGCGGCCGGCGCGGCAGGTGACGCCCGACCAGAAGACGCAGGGGTCGGCCCTGTCGGGCCAGTCGCTGGCGCGCACGCCCAGCGACGCGCGCAGGCCGTGGAGCGCCGCGACGTCCTGCCGCGCGAGCGCGGCCTGGGCGCCCGCGTGCGGGTGCTGCAGGTGCAGCAGGAGGAGGAGCACGGCGAGGTAGAAGGCACCCGGGCGGCGGCGGCGGCGGCGGTGGCAGAGCGGAAGCATGGGGTGGTGGTGCTGGTGGCGGGTGAGGGTGAGGCGGAGCGGAGTGGAGCGGTGGGGGGTGTGAGCGCAGCGCGTGCAGCGGGGCGGGGCGTCATTGCGTGGCCATGGCAATGGCAGCCGAGGTGGTGGTGCGCGCAGGGTGCTCGCCTTTTTGGGTGGCTTGCCTGCCTGCCTATTTCCTCGCGCCTCGCGGTCGTCGCTGGAGAGGCAGCGAGTTGACCACGGGGAACGCGGGTGCAGGACGAGTGGGAGAAGAAGCCCCGCTGGCTGTGGATGCAGATGCGTGGAGACGTCGCTCACTTCCTCTTCCGCGGGTGGCGGGTCCCGCGCGGCAGTGGCGGCGCGAGTGGATTCTGATCCCGAACGCGATTACGCGAATCGCGAGGGCTTTGTGTGAGCTGTGGTATACCATGGTTTCGTGCCACTGACATGTGGGTCGGAGAGCGCAATTGGAAGATATCGCTCGTGCCGTGCGTGTGTGGAATGTTCTCACACGCCCATAGTTTGGTGGCTGTCGTTTTCGCGTCTCGCAAAGCAAACGAAACGACGAAAGGTTGCGTCGCCGTCGGTTTCAGTTTCAGTGTAACAGTGCAACAATGAACAGCGCCGTGTGGGTATTACACAATGCACGCCCTGCATCATGTGTAGACGTGTGGTGTTTGTTAGGATTACGCACTTCCTTTTTCTAGAAAATAGACTGTAAACTGTTGATTAAGTGGAAGGCCACGGCTTTCTTTATTGGACTACACAGTCTCCAGGCAAGTGTGTTGGGTTTCTACTTACCTTTTTTTTTTTTCCACTTCAGCTTGAATTGATGTCTCCTGGCCAGTGGCCAACGAGAACACTGAGAACACCGGAACTTGTAAAATGTCTCTGGACAATGTACTTATGTACATCTCCCATTTTGGCTTTTATTATGCTAGGGACGAAAATCTACTCTAATAGAATTAGTCAACCAGTCAAAGCTGTTTGTTGAATCGTGAGAGAAAGTATTGATAAATGACAAATGCTTTGTGGAATAACTGGAAGAAGAAGCTGACAGACGATCGATGCTCCAGTGCCGTCGTCAAGTTTCTTGCTGATTTTCTTGGGTGTTGTGTAGTCTATGCATCCTTTCAGCTGTGAATGATTTGATGCGTCGTGTCGGCGAATGATCCATGCTGCCGACTTGGCGACTGGCCGGCCGCCGGGTCCAAGTCTCCGGGTGTCGTTTGGGTCTTGTAGAACGATAGCTGATGATGACTCGTTATTCCAGATTGTGACAAGCTAGCTAGCTGTCACTAGGAAAGTTCAGTCACAGTACACGCTGCTGACGAGATGAGCTTATCTTAAACTAACCAAGTTCAGATTCTAATTAACTAAGACGTCTCAAATTAATTCACATTATTAGGAGATGCCACAAGTTCAAAGTTGGTCCAATTAGAATTCAGTCCTCTGTTAGCGGCAAAACTGATAATCATAGTAGGCGATTCTAGACTACATATCTTCCCTTGGATGCATGCCCTGTCCCAAGCTGATTAGATTTTTGCCCTCGAAAAGTAGTCTTTCTTCTATTCTACTCCATCCGTTCCGAATTGTAAGTCATTCCAAGAATCTTAGAAAATGTCGGAGTAGATTAGAAGATGCATGTTTTGGTCTTAGAAAAGATAAAACGTCTCGTATAATTTGAACTGGAGAAAGTAGTTAAATGGAAGTGGAAGTGTCGAACAGAAGATTGAGTAACAATAGTTACTGGCTGAAATTCAGTCCTTGATTTGATCCTTCTCTAGAACTAGGTGAAGTCCCCGTGCGTTGCCATAGGAATTTAAGGTTAATTTTGTTGACCATTTGATGATTGAAAGAGACATAGAAGTATAAGTTATTTAATGAAAATTACAAACACATAGTCTTAAGGGTCCGTCAAGAAAGCATACCCCGTGTTGCCGTAGAAATTGTTGATGATTTACGGTAAGATTATTTATAAAAAAAGATAAACAATTATAAGGTAGCGTTAGTGGATGACGTGGCATAATACTGTGTAGTGGATAATGCAAGTAGATTATAATTGCAAATGCTAGTTGACTATAAATGTATCTGACAGTGGATTTATGAGATGTATGGCTTGCATGATGATTTGTGATGGTAGTGGGACCTCTAGATGATGTGGCGCAAAGGAGTTGCTAGAGAATTAGCTAGTGGATCTTAGCTTTATAGAAGTTCAAGATAAAACTTTCACTGCCTCTTATATGCAGGGCCGTCCCACAAATTTTGTGGGCCTGTAGGCAAGTAAAATACAAAGGGCCCCACATTTTAATATGACATATTGTAACATCTCCGATGTTACTAAGTAATTAAAATCTTAATCATGTCATTTCATGCATGCCAATCATATCATTATTAGTTAATGTGAAATGCACTTATTAAATAAGTTTCTATATATTAGTTGAATGTGTTTTAGTTATATAGGTGTGATATGATTGAATTGTGTTTTGGAATGTTTGAATGATCTTTAGTTATCCAATTTCTATGTTGGAATTCAATTTTAGTTATATTATAAAAATAAAAGGCATAAAAGTCTATTTTTCTATTTAACCCCTTCCCTATAATTAAAAATCTAAGCATAATTTGGCTATAGTCCAAAAAGCAACTTTCTTGCTCTCATTGAGATGAACAAGTTTGGTATACAAAGTTTTTCAAGTTTCCATATAAAATTTAAAGTAATTTCAAATT
>JAKNSH010407254.1:0-24457 GCA_027790015.1 Cymbopogon flexuosus
AACCGGTGTAGCTGATCTTTGTCCCCATTCCCGACGACGTCGAGTGGCTCCGTGTTATCTCAGTGCGATCCGTGTGTTTTTAGTACAAAAGTTTTATTGTCCCGTAGCAACGCACGGGCATGCTACCTAGTTAGAAGAGTAGAAAACCAGAAAAGGTTATACCATGGTTGATAAGTATGAGGTCCTCTGCATTGCTCGCACCCGCAGGGGCGCGAGTCCGTTGAGCACACCCACAGGGCAGCTTCAGCGCCCACCACTTCACCCATGACTGTAGGGGCAGCGGCTGAGCTGCATACGCCTGAAGGAGCCATGTCCGCACCCACAGGGGGCCACCTGCACAGCTGCACCTGCTCCAACGCCCACTGGGGCGCCTCCTCCGCCCATGACCACGCTCGAAGGTCCACCACTTTCCCTAGGAGCGGATCCTGCCGGATGCACCGCAGGCTTTGGGTCCCTCCCTGCACTGAAGGATGGTCGTGAGTTTGTCAGTCTGCCGCTGAACGACTCCTCCAGGCTAGACACATACCACACCAGCTCCTTGTTCGTTACCATCGCATCGATGACGTTCTTGGAAGGGGAGAGGTGCCTGGCCTTGCCAATCGCGTCGTTGATGGCGAGGGGCTGCTGCTGGCCAACAAGGAGGGCGAACCTCGCTCCTTTGCCGAAGCGCACCACGACCAAGCATGGCAAGCGGCCATGCGTGAGATGGAGTCCATCGAGCAGAATGGCACATAGTCACTGGTGGAGCTTCCTCATGGGCATCGCCCAATTGGGCTAAAGTGGGTCTTCAAGTTCAAGAAGAATGAGGCTGGGCCTATATATGATCCAGCACAAGGCTCGCCTCATCGCCAAGGGCAGGGCATCGACTTCGATGAGGTGTTCGTGCCCATGGATCACCTTTAGTCTGCGCGGCTGCTGCTAGTTGTGGCTGCACAAGAAGGCTAGCCGGTGCACCACATGGATGTGAAGTCGGAACCTTCTCAACTGCGATTTGGGGAGGAAATGTACATTGTGTAGCCATCGCACACCGGGCTTCATTGTCGTCGGAGCTGAACACTTAAGTGTTGCGCCTGCGAAAGGTCTTCTATGGTCAGCGACAAGCACCATGAGCTTGGAACAAGATGTTGTAGTTGCACACTAAATTGTGAGTTCTTGGGTTCGAGCAGAACTAGCACAAGCCAGGCGATGTACCAGCGTAACCATGGCAACTCGTTGCTGCTCCACGGGGTCTATGTGGATGATTTGATCATATCTGGATCGACCGAGGTGGAGACCAGCCCCTTCAAGGCGGTGATGAAGGCAAGGATCACAATGAGCGAAGTGGGCCCGCTCTCCTTCTACCTTGGCAGCGGCATCACTCTGTGCCAAGTGCACTATTACAAGCACATCCTTGCACACCCCCATGGAGGAGCGGCTCAAGTTGAGCCGTGACAACACAGCAGCCGAGCTGGACATCACTATGTACTGGAGGATCAAATGGAAGCCTTCGCTACCTCGTCAACACACGGCCAGACCTCGCTTGCAGCGTGGGTCTGTGAGTCGCTTCGTGGAGTGGCCTATAGAGGAGCACATGGCAGCAGTAAAGCAGATCCTGCACTATGTGGCTGGGACTCCAAGTCTCGGCTGCCACTATGGGAGGACAGGGGACGCGCAGCTCCTCGAATACAGCAACAACAATTTCGCCGACGATGTTGACACCAGGAAGTGTACATCCGTCGGTCTGTTCTTCTACGGCAACAGCTTGGTGAGTTGGCATGCTCTCAAGCAGAAGAAGGTTGCGTCACTCTCATCATGTGAGGCGGAGTATGTTGCTGCCATAACAGCAGCCACACAGGCAGTGTGGTTGGCTCGGCTTCTTGGTGACTTCAAGGGAAGGGACACCAGCACTGTCAAGCGCAAGATTACCAATAAGTTAGCCTTAGCGCTGATGAAGAATCCCATCTTCCATGAGCATAGCAAACACATCGATGTGCGCTACCATTCATCAGGGAGTGCTTGGATGATGGGAAGATTAGTGCTGATTTTGTCGGCACTAAGGACCAGCTCGCTGAGATTCAAACAAAGGCACTCGGGCGAGTCAGATTCCTTGACCTTCGTGCTAGGATTGGAATGGTCGGCATCAACTCCAAGTCAACACACATGAATTAGGGGGAGATTGTTGGAAATAATCCTGTTTGTCTAGGTGCATGCTAGTGTCTAGGATCATATCAGCATGGAGTATTAAGAAGTAATAGGCTGTTTAGTTGGGTAATTTTCTGCATTTATTAGGCCATCACAGCCTGATTTGTACAGCTCATGTTGGCTATATTAGAAGAGGGAAAAACCAGAAAAGGCTAAGTCATTCCAGCCACCAAACCACTTGTGTTCGTGTGTGTGCTTGTGTGCTGCTGTGTTCCTGTGACCTGGAGGCTTTAGGACTTGTACATATGCAAGCTGAGCAACCTGCTCACCCTCCCTCTCCCTCTCCCCTGCTCCAAGGGAGAAGATGAGCAGAGCTCTCTTCACACACACACACACACACTCCACTGCTATGTTTTCAGTGTGGGCTGAAAACTGAAGTCACAAATGTGCTTGCAAGAGCTGCCTTCTCTATTGCATAGAGCTGGTTTATATACACCAATACATGTACCTTCTAAGGTACAATTCTACCTACTCCTTACTCCTACCAAGTATGGCTTAGATCAGCCACAACTACTCCTAGTACATGATGTAATCAGCCCACTACCTGCTGATGTACTGCTAGTACTACATGGCCTATTGCCATACAAGCTACAGCAACAAGGACTTGGACAGCCATGAGCTGACCTTCTACTTGCCCTTGATGTCACTAGGACGAGAAAGGAGGGATGGCAGCAGATTATATCTTACAAATTACACCGCTAGAAAATCTCATAACGTGATAACATTGATATTCTTATATGAAGTAAAATTGTATTTTTTTGGGTACAATCTAGCACAAATAGGCTCTATTTGTTATACATCTGGAAGTTTGTAACAGCTCTAGCAAACCATTGGTACTCTATACTGTTACAGTCCATTCTCATCAAATAAATGGCATATGTGCTTCCCATTTTTGCTTCATCAATGAGAGTTTATGTAGACTTTTTATCTGGTTTTATGAGTTTTATCAGGGTGTTGTTCTCACTGGTTTTCTATAGATTTGTATAGATTTACTACAAAATATTATTAAATGGTGCAACCATGGAAAACACATTCTGATAATTTAATGTTTTTCTTCTTAAGAAATATCTGGTAGCTTTAAGAGCTATACAGTTGTCAGCCATATTATTTGGAATCTCACCGAAAGGATTTGTTCGTCCTGATAATTCCCTAGTTCTTCTCTTTCGCAATACAGAAAATATTGCCCCAGAAGTTACAGCAATCAGAATAAGACCACATGCTACTGCAATTCCAGCAACAGCACCTGTGCTTAGTTGTGATTTTCCACCATCAGCTGCCCCTGAGACAAGATAGGCATAATTACTTGCATACAGACATAATTTTACGTGATTAGATGTGATTATTTTAATACCTGCAAAGTGGACATATGGATCTGCGACAAAGTAATAAGGTCCAAAACCTGGTGGTGGGTTGTAATTTTGACTGATAATATCAAAGCCTATCCTCGTTACTTCTGGCAAGTTAAAGGATGTTCCGGTCGATGGAAATAGTCTGACTTGAACTTGGAGGTAATTATCACTGGTGAAGTGGACATCAGAAAGGAAAACTGAACCATTTTGCAGTCCCAGCTCTGTTGAGAGGCTAGCTTCCAATAGCTGAAAGCGCTCATTGTTTCTCAAGTCTGCAAACAATGGTGACCTGAAAAAAAAATTACCCGTGTAGGGATAGGCGCAGCCACAATTCGCAGGGTCTAGACTTTGATCACTGGAACAAGATTTTGAACCACAATGGGTTACACTAGTAGTGTATGATAGTACGCTATCTTTCTGGATACTGCAAAAGTGGCTATTGGAGAATTCAGGATCCAAGCACACCGGATTTCCCACAAGTCTGCCGATAGAGGAAGAGGCAATTCTAGTGAGTACATGGAAACTAGAAGCAGCATGTCATCTTTGGTTTTGAAGCATGCAAGTACTCACACTAGTGTTCTGTTGTAGCTTTGTGTTATATTGGCTACAATTATACGATTGTTTAGCAGATTGACTTGCTGCAGTTGTTGAGTGATGTTGCCAGTCATGTCAAGTGTCCCGTTGAAGGCATTATTGCTTAGAATACTGTCTGATCAGTGACAAAAATAAGCAAACATGTGAAACTTCGCTAGTTATTAAAATTTATCTTGCTGTATGTTTCCAGAAAATTACACTTGCTGCAGTCCAGGCAAGGTAAAGATCCTACTGGGAATCTGACCATACAGTCCTCCAGAAGCTATTGATCTGCATGTTGGGATTTTATAAGGTGACATGGTTTCACTAAATGAGAAAAATATAGTGCAGTCAGACTTGTAGTGCATGTCTTAAACAACTCACACTGAAGCAAGTGTTTTCAGTGTCAGCATCCAGGTTGGTATGGCAGATGGATCAAATGAATTGTTGCTTAAATCGCTGGGTGTGAAAAGAAAATTCATTAGTACTTGCACCATGTTTATATCTGATGACAGTGCAGAATAGAAGACAAGGGCGATATCTTACACCACATTAAGTTTTGTCAGGGTACTGAGATCTGGCATTGTTCCAAGCAGCTGGTTGTCTGCAAAATTCCTGCAGAAGATAATTATTCAAACGAAATACACTGTAGACTCTTAACTTACACAGATGTGTTAGTCATCTGACCAGGAGGTCAAAAATCATACAGCACTTACAGTACATTTAGGTCAACTAGGTTGCTGATATTGGTCGGAACTGCTTCTGTGAATTTATTATTGTCTAATCGGCTGACGAAGATGCAAAGAAGTCAACATTAATGCTGAGAATATGGTTGGAAGAAAGAAAAATGCCAAGATACTCACAGAATCTGGAGGGTGGTGATGTTACCAAGTTCAGGAGGGATACGACCAGTCAATTGGTTGTTATCAAATAATCTTATGAAGATCAACAAAGTGGTCAGTACGATACTTTAATGTGTAAGCATTGCTAGCGTTAGAAATTAGTACTGCCTTACATATGTTTGAGTCTCATGCTACTGCTGAAGAGGCCGTCCAGATTACCAGTTAATTGGTTTCTACTGAAATGGCTGTCAATTGATCGGAACAGAGTATCAGCATGATAGGAGTACAAGTAAAAGCATGCATACTGATCATCCGTTCTTGATTTATGGGAGATAAGATATGTTAGGTTCTTACAAATGTTGGGTGTCTGTAAGTCGGTCAAGTCCTGGAGAAGGAGGAGTGGTTGATGAAATTGGAACAGGACCAGAAAGTTGATTTTCTGACAAGTCTAGCCAGTAGAGGTTTTTGAGTAGGCCAATTGATGCAGGAATTCTGCCTGTAAATCTGTTTGAATTCATTGCCCTGCAGAGTATATTTCATTATCATTACTAGTTCATTTCATCAGTATAGGCAAAGCAGCAGCAGAGAGGTAACAAGAACACTGAGTTGGGATTAAGATATTCTGCCAGTTTCATAATTCTTACAAGAATGAGAGCTGCACCAAGTTTCCTAATTCTTCGGGGATGCCTCCTGTGAAGCTGCAGCCAGCCAAGATTCTGAAGATCACAGTGCATTAGGTAAGCTTCATTGATTCATTATGATATATAAGAATTTGCCCTTAGGGTCAGGACATACAGTGTTGTGAGCTGCCTGAGGTTGCCAATCGAAGTGGGTAGTGGGCCACTAAGACCACTGTTGGATGAGAGGTCCCTGCATGCACCATAACATATGAGTGAATATGATGTCTTTCCCCCCTCAAACATGCAAGTGAGTTTTTTTAGAGTTCTAGGGCCGAAAACGGCCCCCGTCTTCCATCATATGATAAAAGACAGAGAATGTCAATACAGCATAGGCAATGGCATACCATCGAGAGTCACATGCAAGAGAGTTATGTATCATTTCTTTAAGAGAGAGAAGATTACACAAGAGGGACATAGCCCCCCAAAAAACACACACCCAAAACTCACATAAACACAACGACACTACAATCAGGAGAAAACAGGACACAAATGGTCCTGTTAAATAGTGGGCAACCATGAAACTACCAGGACTGTGGTATTATTTATCCCCAGAAAACGACCTGGCAGCAGCTTCTGGAATGCCTTTGCTACAGCAGAGCACCACAAGATGTTGATCTGGACTTTCTGCAGCACAGCCCTGACACTCAGGACTTGCGCCATTAAAAGCTGTAATTGTTCTGATGTTTCCAGATTTCCTAAACCACTAGAATGATAGAATGAGGTTTCCAGATTTCCTTCAACAGTTGAATCTGGTTTTTGTTGCGCCCTCACCTATGGCCCTGGTTGTTGGAAGTCGGCCATCAGAACGGTGCCTATGGGGATGAGGAAGGGGCTAAATTCCCTCATCATCCTAGTTTCTTGGGAAGGCTGGAAGCATCGGAACTCCTGTGTGTTTGAAGGAACCTCACCAAACATTCAAGTGCTGTTACAGTCTGTAGGGATGAATGTAGTCTTTGGTGCATGGCGGGAGCTTCAAAGCTTAGCTGTCTCTTGGCGAGGCCGCTGACACCGGGTAGTTAGTTTCTGGTGTGGTCAGGTGCTCATGTTTTTTCCCTTCAAACAAAGCATAGTCTGTTTTCTGTGTGTGGTAGGGACCTCGTGTCCGGGTTCTTTCTAAACTCGGCCTGTTGTATCTTTTTTTTCTATATTAATGAAATGACATGCAGCTCTCCTGCATAGTTGGAGGGGGGGAAAAGATAAGTGAATTGATCCCATTTCTAGTCTCTTTCTCCACTTCCTTAACTGCCCAGGACCACCAGCTTGAAAATTTGCTAGTGGAAGTTTGGAGGGATGGAGTTCAATCCCAATCTATGGGGTATTATATTCCAGACCTCCCGGGCACAGACGTAGGAGATCAGCAAATGTTGAATTGAATACGATGTCTTATGGAGATAAATTAGGAAGTTCTTTTTCTATGGTACACATCAATTGAAAGTTTGAAACATGGAGGTTGGTGACACTGTAAGCTGAAATCTTTTCCGTTAATTTTAACTATTTAGTGCACACATGAAAGCCATCTTACACAGTTGGAATAGGAAATTCGTCCATATCAAGGAGCCAAAATCTTTCAGTATATAGCTTAAATTTGAAGTCATTCTTTCTAGTAAATAGTAATAACTACAAGATTCCAGACTTTCAAAACTACTTTTCAATACATGGAAACAAAGTATGCAGTCAAATTCTGAGCAGACTCTTCTGGTATGTCTATCGATTGGAACCAGATAATTACTTTAAATTTAGATTCTAGACTAGATTTTCAAGACTGCTTTTCAATACATGGAAATAAAGTAATTATGCAGTCAAATGCTGAGAAGACTCTTCTGATATGTCTATCAATTGGAACCAGAAAAATACAGTGCTAGCTAGTTTATAGACTTTAATTATCTATGCAAAATGACTCACAGGTAAGCAAGTTCGCTGAGCTGGCCTATACTGTTGCTCAATGTGCCGTGAAGATTGATGCTTGATAGCCTCCTGGAAACATGAATTTTCAATTTGATGGATGAAAAATTGAAGTAAAACTAGTAAAACATTATTAGTTGGTACCCACATTGATGTGACTCGCCCGTTATTGCAAATAATGCCATCCCATTGCGCACCACAGGGATCGTTTGATGCTTCCCAACTTGATGGGAAGTTCTGCCATCCTTTAATTAGAGACTGAAGTGCAGCCACTGTCAATTGGTATCTGTGTTATTATCAATTGAGCAATTTACATAGCACTGAATTGAGTTGCATTCTCATTTGCATGGTTCTCAATTGTTAGCTACTCTTTATTTGCTACTCCCTCCGTTCCAAATTGTTAGTCATTCCAAGAATCTTGGAGAGTCAAAATTTTTCAAGTTTGACCAAATTTATACGATAAGATAATAACAATTTGAATATCAACTAAGTATCATTGGATTCTTCGTTAGTTATATTTTTATATTATACCTATTTGATATTACAAATCTTTGTAATTCTCTCAACAAATCTTGGTCAAACTTGAAATCATTTAACTCTCCAAGATTCTTGGAATGACTTACAATTTGGAATGGAGGGAGTAACTTACAATATGAATATGGAAAGGTCACCAACTTTAGAAATAAAGAAGAATGATACTTTTCTTTCATTTGATATGGTGCTTATCATAGCAATATTTCATTGGATATTACATACTTGAAGATAAAGGCATGATAAAACATGAAACATTTTTTCTTTGGAGAGAACATTATTGTTTGTTGCAAACTAAGTGTGGCATGTGAAAGGTTTTTCATCTAGCAAATCTGTGTTTTGTCAGGCTTCAAGATGCTTAAGCTATAACTTTGCAAGCCTAGTCTAAGTAAGAATAGAAAGTTTCAGAGACCAAGGTTGTATAGTTACCATCTTGGGGATCTGTATCACAGAATAGTGCAGGAAGACTGGCCAAAATCATGAATATCAGTAGAAGGATGGACAGTGCCTTCATTTTGAGATCTACGAACACACTGAACCTCCCAGTTCCACAAAGCTGTTGTGAATAATTCAAGGAGAGGAGCTTTCTATGGTTGACAACTGATCACCAAAGCCTTGGTCTTTTATTAAATGTCCCCTTGAGTAGGAATAGGTCAGCACAATCTACACTTGCTTGCATATTCCTCATGAAACTTGCACCAGCTGCAAATTTGGTGATAAACTAGAGAGTAAGCCAGGGAACTGGAAAGGTGTGTAAAACAACAGAGTTGCAAAGGATTACTTACTCTTCCATGGATCCCTGAGTGACCTGTTGTCTGAGGACTCTCCCAGGTATATGTCCTTTGGTGGCTTGGTGCAAGTCACAATGCTGTCAACATGTTTCTTTAAACAAGTCATGTTGCCAGCGTTTGTGACAACTGGTGTCTGTTTTATGACAACTGGTGTCTGTTTTGTTATTTAAAAAATGTGTAGCTTGCTCATCCTTACAGGTTGTAACTTAATGTGTCTGGGATACAGTATTTTTTGTCATTTCATAATCCTTTTGCTTTTGCACGTCATGTAGTTGATTTATTCTTTTCATTGATCCAGTGTATGATGAGGTGGACTGAAACAACGATGTAAATGCTTTGGAAGCTCTGATAACTACATAGTTACTTCCATTGTTTCTGCAGGGTACTTTCTTGTTTTGCCCACGTCTTGAATTCAAGTTTGTTTATTGGTAATTTTGGTTTCATTAGCTTTTGAGTATTCATATCTTTGAATTATCTCATTCTCTCAACTGGCTGCTGATGGGACTCAATTAAGTGCAGTGAACATTTTTCATAGCACTTGCCCCAGCCTCTGTACATTTGTGCGGGAAAGGCTGTTGGCTAATTTCCCTTCCCCAGACCCCGCAGTGCGGAAGCCTGCGGCACTGGGTACGTCCTTGTCCCTGCTACTTCTAGTAATGACTGAGTTATCTTCACCTCGTGGCAAGCGAGGAGAGCAACTCTAAAAAAAAAAGACTGAGTTATCTTTGTTACTGCTAATTAATATAATCAAAACATAGATATTTCAACACACATGGGCAATGCCTCTACTAAATCATTTGTTTGTCAACAAAGGGCAAACATCAGTCATAATATTGTCCCTCATCAGTCCTTTGTGCTCACATATTGACATCCACTGACAAGAACTTCATGGCCGTGGCGCCTCTCTATGATATTGTCTTGGACTATTTCTTGATCCATCTGGCCAATCGGACATAAACTTGTCAAGAAATGGTCGCTATTTTGTAATTTATAATCATATGGAATGGCATTGAGTTCCTTGTGGTGGGACCTTCCACTCGGATCAAGTCATCGACTTAGTACATGTGCTCGCATTTTCCTGGATTTATTTCAGGAATTAATGGCGTTATGCATTCAGTGTTAGGCGACGAGGCGCCTATAGTGACTTTGTGAATTTCAAGATTTGCAGGCTCAGTCCTTTTAATGTGCTCATAGGGGTAGGGTTTACGTATGTGTGTTCATAGGGTCTAGGGATGAGTGTGGACGTTTGCATTGTATTATTGTGTAGTTCTTAAAAAAGAAATCACGATGTAGGATTGTTTGCAGAACTAATGGATTTACATTTGATAACTATATGAAATTACAAATGCATTGGGAGAAACAGTTCATATCACATAATAATGTTTATCTTGGCATGTAGAAAAGAGAGATTTGTTTACAGACATTTTTCTTTATTTTTATGTTGTAAGTGTAAAGGTGTACAGGGGGATGGATGATTTAACTGATAGATCGGACATTCACTGATGTTTTATCGTAAGACATTTGTTTTTATATTTTTATGTTGCAGTGTAAAGGAGTACAGGGGCATGAATGGGCTTTATAGATAGATCAGACATTCACTGCTGTTTCATCTTAAGCAAGTCATTTTGCCAGTTTGTTTCTGAGACATTCATTCATTGATTTATCAACAGAAAGAAAAAAAGATTAATGTCGTATAATACATCCCTCAACAAAAGCAAAGAGTGGAGACTATATCTACTTTGGTTCAACAGCTGAGTATGAATACACACTGTTGTAGTCAAAAGTGTTGCTGCTGCTTTCATCATTCATAGGCAAATGTTCTGCATAAGGATCTCGTCTCTTTTCGTTTCCAAATTGTTCAACTGATAAAGACGATGAGTTTAACAATTGTGCCCCTTCATTCTGTATGATGATCTCAAGTTCCTTCACCACATCATTCATTGTTGGGCGGTCAACAGCAGACTCTTCCACACATTCCATAGCCAACTGTATAAATCTCCTGAAGCCAATTAATTTAGCTGAATCCCGGATTTTTGGATCGATTAGGCCCTTCAAGCCATAGTATTCTTGATCATATTGATCTATTGCTGTCCTGATCTCACGGACAATATACCTGCCTTTCTCTATGGGCTGGCTGGCAGTTATTAGCTCCAGCAGGACAACTCCAAAGCTGTAGACATCACTCTTCTCAGAGAGCTGTTGCGTCATGTAATATTCAGGATCCAAATAACCCTAGCAACAATGCAAAAAGAGGAATCAGCAAAAGTGTTCTTTGGTGAACAGACACCAGAGAATATCCAAAATACATACCAATGTTCCCTTTACTTGGGTAGAAACATGGCCCTTTTGTGTGTCAGAGAGAAGTTTTGAAAGACCAAAATCAGCAACCTTAGCATTGAGACTTTCATCCAAAAGGATATTGGTTGATTTGATATCTCTGTGTATGATTGGTGGATCAGCAAGTTCATGGAGATATGCTAGACCTTTTGCTGAGCCAATGGCAATCCTGAGGCGGTTCTTCCAATCTAATATCATTCCTCTTTTACCTGCAACCAAGTCATTGGTTAGATCCTATGTTCTTGTGTAGGCACATGTACTAGTTAAGTAAATTTGTGTTACTTAGAGTGACTAGTGTAGATGATACCCATCAAGTTCTCCCTCAATGTCCCATAAGGAATATATTCATAAACCAACATCTGTTCCCCTTGTTCGTAGCAGAAACCCACTAGGCTCACTAGGTTCTTGTGATGAACCCTGGACAGCAGTTCTATCTCATTCTTGAATTCAGCTGCACCTTGCATGGATCCTTGCTGCGCACGTTTTATTGCAGCTATTTGCCCGTTTGCAAGTGTTCCTTTGTACACCTTTTGATAGAGTAAGATATAATGTTAGATGCTTTCATAAACACATATGTCTAGCTGTGAACAGACCAACACGGCAACTGAATTACCTTCCCATATCCTCCAGACCCTATCTCATGAGTTTCTGAGAAATTATTGGTGCATTTTTTCAGTTCCTCAAATGGAAAGTATCTTGCACCCTTCAGTTGTGGTGCATCTCCGTTGTCTGTCCCACCAGCTCCCCATGATGCTGTGGCACCAAAGCATTAAAAAGAATGAATCAGGAGACATATCACTGTGCTTCTAAGTTTATCTTTCTAGTCTTTAATTTTTGGTATACACACAGAATTAAGGGTATCCTATAATTAAATATAGTACCTAGCACAACATGGATACAAGTTTATGCACATATATACCACATCTTCTATTGAACTGAAGTTAGTTGTGAAACAACACATTACCGAAAGGATTTGTAGTTCGCTCTACTGCCTGCTTGGCTATTCTTTTCTGCCGTAGAGCATATACTGCTACCACGATAAGGCCAACAATAAGGACAACACCCGCAATTGCTACTCCAACTATTGCAGCCTTGCCCATTGAGGACTTTTTATTGCTGGGAGCTGAAATGGACGTTTAGCAATTCAAGATATGTCAGACAAAGATGGTACAAACCTTGTGGAATGGTAATGTTTACATACCTGGAAAGTATGTGCTCGCATAGAAGCTGTATGGTCCAAAATTTTGTGGGGCTTTATAAGTTTGGTTGACCAGAGGAGAAATGATTCTTAGGACTTCTGAGCGATCGAAGCTCGTTCCACTGGCTGGAAAAATCTTCACTGTGAATGTTAGAGGGTTTCCTGGACTGAATTGAACATTGGAAATGGCAACTGATCTTGGTGCCAAGCTAAGGTTCTGCATAAGCGTTGACTCCAGATCTTGGAACATTTTGGGGCTTATGACATCAGAGAAAGCGGGTGCTTGGAATACCATCAAACCCTGATAGGGATTGGTACATGCACAGTTCTGCGAAATGACTGGACTTGCTGACTGATCAAAGGGGCATGGAATGGCAGCACATGGGCCAAGGTTAGTGGCATATGGCGTTTGCTTCTTTTGCTTGAGTGTACAGAAACTAATGTTATCCAAACATACAGGATTCCCTAATAATCTGGACAAGAACAAAAACTATGATGGTTAAAAAAAACGCATGCCGGTAAGCATGCAAGCATATAATCATTTCTGTTTGAGAGGACAGTGCATACATAAGGTTGTTGCTGTAGCCTGCTACATTGGCTTCGATGATTTGATTAAATGTCAAATTAACAACCTGCAACTGCGAGCTGATGTCACCTGTCATATTAAGTGTCCCACTGAACGCGTTCCTAGCTAGTGATCTGCAAGACAAGTCGATCGTGACATGCAGAATGCACAACAAATTACTCAGTTGAACTCTTTAGATATTCAAGGGAATCATGGAACAAGTCAATGATGAATTACACTTGCTGCAGGTTGGGGAGACTGAATATAGCACTAGGGATTGTCCCATTAAGATCATCATTATCCATGAATCTGCATATCCAACCAGAAACATTATCTGTATTGTAGCTTTACATTTAACTGATTTTGTTAATCTTCAAAAACTCACATGGTATTTAGGGATGTCAACGTTGAAAACCATCCTGGTGCTGGTGAGCTTGCAAAGTTATTATTGCTTAGGTCTCTGCTTCGATAAAGAAAAAATTATGACTCAAAAAAAAGATAAAGAAAAAATTAACTGCAGAAAACAAATTGTTAACTTGAATGTGGTATATTTTTCTTACACATAACCTAGCTGGGTTGCATCAGTGAGATCCGGCATGGTCCCGTTCAATAGGTTGTTTGCTAAGCTCCTGCAAGAAGCCAAGAACCAAAAGGGATATTTGCAATGTAATTTTCTAGTATCACAAAATGCAATGTAATTTTCTAGTATCACAAAATATCCGTTGGTATTCATTGAAATTTAGTTACTTACAGTTCCATCAGGTTACTTAGGGCGCCAATACTATTGGGAACTGGACCACTGAACTTGTTATGATCTAATCGGCTGGCAACAATTGTGAAAAATGTTCAAAACACTGTGCAAGATTGATGGAGAACATGATTTATCTGGTACTTACATTATTTGAAGTGATTTGACTTGTCCAAGAGATGCTGGGATTGGTCCAGTAAAGTTGTTATTATTAAATATCCTGACAACGGTTACAGAAAGTGGTGAGTGGTGACATACTGAGGTGACAGAAACAAAATAATGAAAATGAAGAACACAGCTTACACATGTACAAGGTTCATCTTGTTACTGAAAAGACTTGCACTCATCGGGCCTGTCAACTGGTTGTCACTGAAGTGGCTGTTGATTGCATGTATTGCAACCATACGGAGTTGGAACATTTAGCTACAGTTTTGTTCTTTTTATGCTAGAGTTGGTAAAACATTTTAGAACTTACAAATGCTTCGTGTTGACAAGTTGATTCAACCCTGGAGAAATTGGTATTTGTCCTGACAACTGATTTGATGACATGTCCAACCAGAGAAGATTTGAAAGGAGGCCAATTGTTGGTGGAATTCCACCAGTGAATTTATTTGAGTTTAGTGCCCTGCACAAGGAAATAGTTAACTGAATTCACATGACAAACAGGATATTGTCTGTTTTTTATTTTCTTCTGAATTTGAGCGACTTCTTACAGGAATGTGAGCTGTGATAAGTTGCCTATTTCTTCGGGGATATTCCCTATGAACTTGCATCCGAGCAAAATCCTGATAGAACCAAGATAGGTCAGCGTTCCTCCCCCTCAAAAGAAAAAAAAAAAGTGTCATCATGAAATGTCATTTCTTACAGAGTGGTGAGCTGCTTCAAATTTCCAATATTTGGAGTAAGTGGACCCCCGAGGTTTTCGTTGTTAGACAGATCCCTGCATGTAGTTTATGGCAGTGTCTTAACGTATGTTTTCTCTTCTGTCGATCTCTAGGTAAACTGGTAGGTTGTACCATCTAACTGGCCGTAGTTCTCTGAGAAAATACTTAAGTATGGACTCACAGATATTTCAAAGCAGATAGTTGGCCTATGGCATTGTTTAATGTACCTTGCAGATTCATGCTTGCTAACCTCCTGCAAACACCAGGTTTCATCAGAGCGTTTGATTATTTGTTAAGAGAAGGTTTATTGAGCACTCACATTTCTGTGACACGACCATTGGAACAGGAAATTCCAACCCAGGAGGTGCAGGGATCGGTTGAACCTGACCAGCTTTCTGGTTCATTTTGCCAATTATTCATCAAAGCCTTAAGTGCAGCAACTGTTGAAATCATTAAGCTAACATTAGTTGATCATTTCTGCATTCATAACTCTAGTAGTTGATTAGTTCTTAGGATCGTAAATTCATGTGAGAGGAATATATGCAAGTACCATTCAAGGAAGCCAGAGATTTAAGCCCAAGAAAGAAAATGGCAAGAAAAAAGGAACACTGTTCAGTGTTAAGCTTTATGTTTGATCATGAGAACATCATACACTACATAGCCATGACTTTCTAATTTCGATCCCTTTGGTCTTGTGTATTTGATTACATTACAGTTCTGCACAACCTTGACTAATGAACTGATGCAAAAACATTAGTTCAAAGGTAACACAAACTGAATTATGCTGAAAAAATCTTCTTGTTTTGTTGAATAGAAATAATTCTAAAAAGTTCAAGACAGCCAAATTTAAAATGAACAAACTTCGATGTAACTGAATGAGGTTTGATGTTTTTTATCTGGTGGTAACTAATGTTCCTTGTAATCAAAACATTCTCAGATTATCATACTGGTAGAACTAATCTAGCTGAACATTTTTTTCAGGTCAACAGGCACTCTCTGGATAATTGTACCCTAAAAAGATGGCAGCATGCTTCCTATATCCTGATCAAATGCAAAATATCAAGGCTTACCATCTTGGGAGTTCGTCTGACTGAAACTTGGCCGGAGGTATACCAAGAGCAAGAACAGAAGTAGCAACTGCTGCATCGCCACCATGCCGTGCCCTTCTGGGCTAGGCCTCCACACAACTTGAAGCAGACCACAGCTAAATCTGATGGCTATGCTAAATCTGATGGCTATCCTTGGAGAAGTCTATGCAATGAGCTAGCTAATGGACGAGTCAGCTGCTACCAAATGGCGCCGCTCTTCTTCCTGAGGTTGGAACCAGGCAAAACAAATAGCGTTTCAAGCAAAACAATCTTGCATCACCAGATTCTGAAGAATCTCGTCAATTATTGCCTGGGCTGGTTACCGGGTCCAAGCAATGGATATGCTCATAAGAACGCACGCATGCAAGGTCATGGCCTCATATGGGAGGCCTTAAACAAGGCTACAAAGAGCTCAGTTGAACTGATCAAAACATGAAATGGTTGAAGAAAAAAATGTTTCTGTATTCCTAGTTGGTAGTGGGGCAGTTGCTTCTTGGCCTCATCAGGGTAAAACCTTAAACATTGCTCGTTTCTAAGCTTTGACCCGGTCATTGTTATTAATTAACTAGATTAAAACGGCCGCAGGTTGGACTGTTGCGACATAGGCCCACACTTCAGAAATGTGTCTTGCTGTGCGACTGCTGTATTCCGTTGTGCAGGTAAGAGCCAAAGGATATGTGAATTGTCTTGTCAAAAAAAAAAAGGATATGTGAATTGAACCTGGTCCTGGCTGCTAGCTCTGATGATGTGGATTTGGCATCATGACAAGGATGTTTATACGTAAGGATGCTTTGAGCCCCCATGAATGTACCCATTGTTTGATCATGAATTGGTTTGTCCTTGGGAAACCTGATTATTCATGCTGACTTTTTTAGCAGAGCAGTTCTTGGTTTTTAGACCCAGAAGATTTGTCATAGAAACAGGATCAACTCTGTTTCTTTTAATAATATGCGCGACAATGCTCTTGCCCTTCTTTTTGAATAAAAAAAAATGATGATGAGGCAGGATTTCTCAAACTTGCACAGACATTAAAAGCTTCAAAGGAATGTCAGAAAGAATGTGGAAGTTCACCAACAATTCGGTTTAAACCTGGCTGTAACACGACGTTCTTACTTAGACACATTTGGAAGTGCCTGACTGTTCTCTCTCTCTTTTTCTTCTTCTTGAGTGGAGGCGGGCAGGCTGCAAATGATTATGCTATGTGCTTACTAATAGAAAATGGGTCCGGAAGGCCAGGTTTTGGATGCACTTGCTCAACTGGTACCTTTGTCGTGATTGCCGAAAGCTTGCCAGGCAGATAATCTCTTGGTTCACGATGTTCCAGAAAATGCATATAAAGGACGGCTTGCACACAGAAGGTTCTTTCTGCACGCAGCCAAAGTGTGGCCGGCAGTCTGATACTTAACTGGCCGATGAAAGATTTCTTGAGAGAAATTGCCCATCTCTTCTCTCCCATTCCTTCAGTGCGTGCTTGCTATTTTTGTACTATTCTTGATTGATCGCCACTGTGCCTGCGCCCGTTGGTGAACGGCCAACGCCTCAACGGAGTTCGACAGTGCCTCCCCTTGTTACTTTTTATATGGACGATGAAATGCGGTTCTTGGTGGAAGAACGGTCAAAACGGAAAGCCAGATGCCGTTAACTTCTCATCTTAACAACTTCAACGATTTTGGAACAATTTTAATTAGACTGCTCTACGTACTCAATTTTAAGTAGCATTTCCCAACACGATACTGATGATACTCGGTCACGGATCGTTGAGCAGTTCCGCAGATTATTGTAGAATCGGACCATGGAATGATGGAACAAGTGTGAATTCGTACCGCGCATTTTACCTGGCCAGTCGCCATGCTTAGAGCCTTAACCTGACACGCCAAAATTGTACGATCCCCCAAGTCAAACGCCGATAAATAACATGGCAATGTTTCCATACAGTCACTGACATAATATGACATATTACAATACACCAGCATGCATGGTTGTGTCTAAAACCTCATTAGGCGTTTTCTATCTTGGATGTAGCTATCCATGGCAGCCCTACTATTTAATCAATCAACTACATATGTCACTGGACAACGGCGGTTGTCGCTGTTATTTTGATCATCCAATGGTTTAGTACATACGGTCAGCGGCAAAGATAAGAGGGTCGGAGAAGAATCGGCAGGTTCTCTCCGCGAATACGAGAAACAAATAAAATAATTGATACTGTGTCCAGTGGTAAAGTGGGTATATTTCGGAGTTGGCTGTGGCCAGCAGCATATTACTTCTTCCATCCCTAAATACATGTAACGTTTGTGTCTTCAAATAAATTTGTTCAAAAAATTAAATTTAAAGTCACCATTGATACGAATTATGTATCAAAAAAATTAATATTTTTAAATATATATATTTAGTTAAAGTTGTTTCTCAGTAACCGCAAATGACAAATATTTAGGGACTGGTTTGTGTGTTGTCCCGAGCAAATTCTACCCTTTCTATTATAACCCTTAATGATCTAGCTAATCTACTATGAGATAAAAGGGTAAATAACTCCATATTGACATTTGTCCCCCTAAATCTAATTCTGGCTTTGCCACTGCACTACTCCCTCCATTGTTAAATGCGGCATATAAAAAATTCAAAAATTGTATCTACAATAAATTTTAGAACGCAAAAGGACAATTTTGTATAGAACACCGAGCATACATTTAAACTTAAAAATTTCAGACATTCAGACTGCCATCTTGTTGCCTTGCTTCAACCAATGAGTATACTCTTAACAGTGGTTTGTCTCGGTGTGTGGCCTTTTCTTTCCTTATACTATGCACTAATGTAGATGCATCTTGTGAGGTTAACTGTTATTTTACTACATCTAATCTAAATCTTGAAAAGATTAGAGAAAGCCGCCGCTATGTTTCTAACTTTTGAGGAAGCTACACTTTAAATCGAAGCACTTTGGGCTTTGGCCATGTAAGCTTGTTCTAGTCTCGGCTATTTTCTTCTCGCTCACATAATAATATTGAATTAGACTTATTATCAATTAGAAGAACAAATCAAAAATTCTTCTCAAAAAACTAGTAAGCTAGTTTGGCAAGGCCCGTAGGGCATAAGTAAGGAATTGTGAAGGAGTGTGTCTGATAACAAGTCATTTAAATCAAAAGGATTCTGTTGTAAAAAAAAAATCAAAAGGATTCCTAAAAAAAGTCCAAATCAAAAGGAAATTAACAGAAAAAAATGCAACGTAGCAGAAACTGATGCTCCCTCCTTCCGTTCGTCCTGTGGAGATTGGAGAAGCAGAGCAGAGGCCTCTAGTAGAAACTGGAACATTGACCGATCGGGCTTGATTCAGGCGTGGTGACTGATTTCCGAACTCGCCAATGTGCTCAGCCCGCCCCGCCCGCCGTACGTTCATCGCCAGGTACGCACCATCCGGAGATCCTGACTTCTTCATACGACCATACCATCAATTGATTTGTTTGGGAACACTTCGCCTGCCTGGAAAAGGGATTATCGACCCTTCTAGATAGATTGCCATTGGCGAAATCTAGGCTGGCAATGGCGCAACCGCGTAGACTAAGGGTAGCATCCCTGTTTATTATAGGAAGCATAATGCTAGGGTTTCCAGATTTACAGGAGGAGCATTATTACTAGTTACTGACACTGCTATCTAAAACACTGCGACACCCCCAATGTTCGATCCACAGAGCATGCTAAAACTGAACAGACCAATCAATACCATCGCACCATGGAAGGAGGTGGTGCAAGCGCTGTTTTGTGAAGACGCAGGATTTGCTGGCTGGTTGGTGTACGGCACCTGCCGCTCTTGCTTGCCTTGGCAGAAACTGGTGTCGTGGTTGTGTAAGCATATAGGATTACCTGTCAATCTAAACAACAACAAAAGCTGAGATGGTTAAGATTGCATACAGAGAGAAAGAGAGATAGAGAGGGAGCCGGAGGGAAAGTGAGATGTGTTTACATGAGGCTGATGTTGTATCCTGGATCTACGCTAGCATCAGTGATTTGATTGTTTGTCAAATTAACCATGCGCAGTAGCGGGCTGATGTTACTTTTCATATCAAGTGTCCCATCGAATGCATTGTTAACTAGTGAGCTGCATTACAAGTTCCAATGAAAGAGGCGTCAATTTATCCATTCAGATGAAACTTCTGTGGTTACCATATCAAAAAACCGTTGCATGAGCCATGAAGAATTACACTTGCTGCACTTGCGGAAAACTGAACAGAGCACTAGGGATTGTCCCGGTCAGACCATTATTATCCATGAATCTGTATATCCATTAATAGCACAAACATTGCTTATATATTGTCCTTTAGGTTACTGTAAATCCATTTCGTATTCAAATAATCCTCGGAAACTTACAAGGTGTTCAGGGATGTCAACGTTGAGAACCATCCTGGTGCCAGTGAGCTTGTGAAGTCATTGTTGCTTAGGTCCCTGCTAGGACAAAGATATAGAAATCCTTAACACCAGAAAAGAATCATCAACCTGAACCTTGAGATATTTGTCTTACACATAAGTTAGCTGAGTTGCATTACTGAGATCTGGCGCCATCCCGCTCAGTAGGTTGCTTGATAAGTTCCTGCACAAACAGATACTTGTGGTTTAGTTTGAAGTGCAACAATATGTTCGTTGGTCTTTCTTGTAATTAGTTACTTACAGTCCTGTCAGGTTGCGTAGGTTGCCAATACCTTTTGGAACTGGGCCACTGAACTGATTCTCATCTAGTAGGCTGGCAAGCAAAAAAGAATTCCAAAACTGAAGGGTCTGCAAGACTGATGGGAAATCGTTTTGACTGGTACTCACATGTTTTCAAGTGTTTGGACAAGCCCGAGAGATTCTGGGATTGGGCCAGTAAATTTGTTGTTCTGAAAAAAACTGATAGTGATTACAGAAAACAGTTAGTTGATGCACATGGATAGAGGAAATTAGCCAGCACAAACGAGGAACACAGCTTACACATGTACAAGGGTCATGTTGGCATTGAAAAGGTCTTCGCTTATTGGGCCTGTCAACTGGTTCCCACCAAAGTGACTATTGGTTGGATGGGTGAATCAAGCAAATCATAATTAGAACACTTAACCATCATGTTTTTCATTATTATTTTTATGCTAGAGGTGGTGCGGCATTTGAGAACTTACAAATGCTTTGTGCCAACAAGTTGATCCAACCCTGGAGTCGAACTAGTTGAAACTGGGATTTGGCCTGACAGCTGATTTGCTGTCAAGTCCAATAAGAAAAGATTTGATAGATGACCGAGTGTTGGTGGAATTCCGCCAGTGAAATTATTTGAGTTTAAAGCCCTGCATGAGAACATAGTATTGAATCCGCATTATGTACAGAATATATGTCCATTGAGGATTTCCATCCAAGCTGGAGGGAATTCTTACAAGAAGGTGAGCTGGCTTAGGTTTCCTATCTCTTTTGGAATATTTCCAGTGAAGCTACATCCTTGCAGATTCCTGAGAAAAACCAAGATACATTAGCCTTCTCCGCTCTTATTTTTGTTTGTTTTATTTTTTGTGATTTCTTACAGAGTTGTGAGCTGCTTCAGATTTCCTATGTTTGGAGTGAGTGGCCCTCCGAGATTTGGGTTGCCTGACAGATCCCTGCATGTATTTTGTATCAGTAGGTCAACAGATTTTTTTTCTCCTCTGCTTGTGACTCTATTTTTTAGCATCTCTGTTTTTTCTGGGAGAAAATACTGAAGTTTCATTGTTCGCTACATTAGATTTTCAACTAACGAGTAAAGTACTCACAGATATGTCAAGGCAGTGAGTTGGTCTATGTCGTTGCTTAATGTACCATGCAGATTGCTGCTTGGTAATTTCCTGCAGACATGAAATTTCAGCAGAGTGTTGTGCGTTTTTTGTACTACAATAAGGTTATAGTTATTCAAGTACTTACACTTCAGTAACCCTCCCATTAGAACAAACAATTCCATCCCAGGAGGTACAGGCATCAGTTGGTCCTGCCCAGTTGTGCGGTACATACTCCCAATTCTTCTTCAATGCCTGAAGCACCACAACTGTAGAATTCATTAAGCTAACATTAGCTGAGCACTTTTGTATCGACAACTACATCTATCTTGGATCATAGTATCAAAACTTAGTATGAGAAGTATGTGCATGGTTATTTTACAGGATTTAAAAATAAAACTCCAGCCAAAGAAGCAAAGGGTTATTTTGTTGCACTCTCAACTTTAGCAGCAAGAAGGAAGCAGTACAAATATGGCTCAACTCTTTTTTCATGTCAACGATAACACCGAATAAATACCCAGAAAGGGTGGCAGCTTCTTTCTGTAACCCATTAAAATGTAGAAGGCTTACCATCTTGGGAGTTTGTCTGGCTGGAGCTTGGCCTGAGGCCTACCAAGAGCAGGGACAGAAGTAAGAGACACTGTGTTGACATCTGACACTGTCCTGCACTTCTAAGCCTGGTCTCCAAGGATCAGAAGATGAGATGATTTGCGAGAAGGCTCCTGTGTCTGTATTCCTCTTTGGTAGTAATTTAAGCATTGCTCCTTTTGAGCTTTAATCAGCCAAATGTGTTGTGTTCTGTTTTTTTTTTCTGAAGAAAATTGATTCAGTCATTGTCATTCCTTGAACTAATTTAGCTGGGCCATGGTTGGTTATTTTGTGTGCTAGGCCCGCTTGCTTTACTTGCTACTTGGCAAGTTTGGTTTCAGCTTGTTCAGCTAAGGGCCAGAGGGGCTGTGGGCTGGAGTATTCAGGGCACAGTAAAATTTAAAAAGCACCTGTCTTCCAGCCGAGCTGATGTGGATATGGTATCATGAGTTCATGGCAAGGATTATTGGGTATGTTAACTATACTTTGAGTTTACTCGACATGCAAATTGATAATCATGATTCAAAACTTTTCCATTTGTCAGAAATATGGTGTATATATCCAATTTATTCTTGGATTAAGGCATCTTATTTGGGAGGTTTCTCAAGAAGGTGGCAACAAAGCTTTGGAACCATGACTGCATGGATTTGCAGAGGGTTCTGTTGTCAGAATTTGTCAGGAATCAGGACTATAATGCTACTTGTCCACAAAAAATGAAATAAAATCAACAGTCTTAATTATGCTTATTCGGCCGCAGATGCAGAATATAATGCTACTTGTCCGCCTATGCGAAATTATATAATTGGTCTGAAAGACAAAGCTTTGGACGCGTCTGGCCAACTTCTGTCTCTTGTTGGCATTGCCGAAAGCTTCACAAGGCATATGAATTTTGGCACGACAACGCCCTGGTGTACCAAAAAATGCATTGCATAGAGCCAAAGATTGCCGGCAGGTCGGCAGGCCGTGGATGCTTCCTGTGGCCTATCTCAGACTTGATAGAAATGAAACGAATGGTTCGTCCTTTTTTTCTCCCGTTGTTTGTTGTTTCAATGCATGATTGCACTTTGACGCTGGATTTTAAACTACTACTAGTTTTTAGATTTTTCCAAAAGCCAAATAGCTCCTAGCATTTATTTATTTTTTTACTTCTATAGGTCCAAAAGTTCGTATAGGAAGTCCAAACAGACAAGTCGGATTCTCGTCTCGCTTAAATAGGCGACTTCCATGAACGTGAATGCACTTCTGATTCCATGCATTATCCATCTACTAGTTGATCCTTGTTTTACCACGTCTCTTGTCGTGCAATCATGAACGCGAGACTTCCATGATTGCACGGCAAATACGCAAGGGTCGTGACGACGTGACCCCAGTTGAGCCCTCAAGAAATCGCCATCAAGGGAAGTATACATACCTCAGGACTTGCGAGCTCAAGGACTTCAACATCTCTAATAAACTCCAAACCTCCCATGTACTTCCATTTGGCCCAACACAAGAGAGCTGAAGCAACTGGCGAAGTAAAAGCCCAGAGATGACAGGAGGCTTAGCCACATCTTGCCATGAGGCCAATTGTCACTACACATGCATGCAGTCTTGTCTAGCACACACATACTAGGAAGGAATGCACACTCTACAAGTCGATCTTGAATTGACAAATATAAGAACACCACATATGTGTATGTGTCACCATTGGCAGGCACATCATCTTTTTTTTTTTTAAAAAAAAAGAAGAAATAGGCATGTTAACAAGATATACATGACGTGAAACCTGGAGGTTGGTCGTTGGTCAGCTACTGCTTGGTTCTCCTTAATTTAAGTCCTCTGTTTTATTTTCGAGCAAATTATCTATGGACCATAAAAAAAAACTTGTGCTTCCAGCTTCCTACTGGACCACAAAAAAAAAAATTGTTTTCCTCTACAACCACAAAGCAGGTTTTATTTTTCTTTCCTTCAGTGCCATTTCCGTCAGTTTTGGGTGAAGTTGTTAACATGGATGGAGTTGGGATGGAATATGACCAGCTGATCAGCAAAAGTTGAGGTGAATCTTTTCGTAGTAAAAAACACGAAGAGCTGAGGTGAATTTGTTTTATAATGAAGAATCAGGAAAAGTTGGAGTTCTGCAGCTCATGAAAAAGAAAGAGATGTGATCAAATCAAACATGAAACTGAAGCTGCCCTGCACATGCACTAGCTAGCTAGCTAGCTTCATTCAGACTCTCTTCCTCCAGGCTCTACTCGATCGTCTCTCTGTTCTGTTCAGGCCTCTCATTCCCCAGCACTATTTTACTTTGTGTCGTTGCGTGGAGCGTGAGAGCGTTTTGAGCGAATTCCTGGGACCGAAAAGTTTCAACCAAAAAAGGACAACATGAGACCGTCGTCTAATACAAGTCCGCCGATCATGTGAAGCGTAGAACGCTCACGTCGCGTGAACGCCGCAGGTTGTAAACG
>JAKNSH010407307.1:0-10055 GCA_027790015.1 Cymbopogon flexuosus
CTTGGCATCAGAATTCAGAGATCGGTTGTGGTATCATGCGTGTTGAACTGCTGACACTGCAATATTTTCTTTCTGCTGGGGTACGTACTTACATTCAGTACATCAATTTTCTTATAGCTAGATTCAGTATTAAGTATTAACTTACACCTGAAACGTAACGGGCCTATTTTTGTAAGGTTGGTTGCAGAGTAATAATGGATATAAATATGGCCGCATGCATGCTACTCTTTTTGTAAAGGTTCAGAAGCAGTACAATGACCCCCTAAACAAAAAGAACAAATTGCAGATTTCTAAATCGCAAGCAGCGCTGGAATACCTTTTCGCCCTGGTGGGTGCTACGTTCAAGAAGAAGAAAAAAGAACAGCACAGCACAAATTGCAAATCTTTTTTCCTTAGGACAAACGGAACCGCCTTGCCAGGATGCCATGTTCCCCAGATACTGCAGTTCATTCGCCCAGCATATAGGACCACTGCTAGATCATGCTCAGTTTACTGATAAAGTACGCATACGGTTCTAGAACCATACCATGGTCCCCCATATGGCTACCTTATATATTGGGTTTTAAGTACAATCAAATGCAACTGCTTCACCAAAATACTACCTTTCAATTGAGGTCATGCGTGACCTCATTACCGATTCTCCTTTAATAATCCATGTTGCACTATGCCTGGATACGCCAGGGTTTGAGACCTGAATCCATCAATCGCATGGAGGTTCGATCAGATAGTACATAACAAATCGTTTGTGGGACGTGCTTGGCCGTACGGCACTGGCGTAATAAGAATTGTTTCCCATGCGTATGGTATGAATTGGGGGTGGCAGCCTGGTATTGGTAGGGCTGGAAACTGAAATTAATGGGCAAGCAGGGCTGTTCAAATTCAAACGTACCAGAAAGCTGTACGGCAAAGGATGGATGGATATACTGTACGTGCAAATGACTCCGTGGCGCGAACAGATTACTGTTTGCTGATACGGTTAGGTGCAAGTCACTGTCAATCTGCTGCTCGCTTACAACGCACACAACATACTGCGGTCTTCACTGTATTTGTTCACAGCTCGAGTTTTTCGTAGCTACTGCACAGAGTACAGTAGTATAGCAGTTCAGACGCGCGCTACCTCATCATCGTGGCTGAAAAGGGCATTTTTGGCCGGGATTTGCCGATCGCGGAGCCAGCGTGGACGAGAAGTCGACTGAAACCTAGAGATATTAGAACCTGACCAAATGTTCAAAAAAAAAAAAAAAAAGAACCTGATCGAACAGCTGCTGCAGCAGCCTCAGCGTGTCGTTACAATGCGCAAGTGCTGTGCAAGTTGCACCCCTGATGGACCAACTAGAGCCCCGCCGCAGTCTGTAGATACGCCAGGGATCCGTTCACACCACGGCCGACGGGGCCGATTGATCCATCCGCACAACACCAACACCGGATCGATGCGCTTTCTTGCCTGACTGGTTCATGTTCAAGAATCCATCCTGGTCAATCAGATGATCCAGTCCGAAGGACAATTTGGTGCCTTTTCAGCGCGAACGCCATCACATTGAAGTATTGAACTCTCATAAACGCAGCTTTGATCAGGGGAAGGGATCACTCACAGGGAAGCCAAAGCTTTTTTGGACGTGACATCCAATTAATCTCCCGGTAATCACAGGCAGGGATGGCAACCGGAGCAGCGATCCCGGCCACAGGACCATGCAGCGGCAGGCAGGAAGAAAACGAAACGCCGTGGAGAGCCGACGCATGAGACGAAAGGCACAACTCATCCGACTGAGGAAGCGCGGGACATGCCGTTTTGCAGCCATGGCGTCGCCATCGGCGGAGCGGAGCCGCCGCGGAGGTATGGGCAGGCGGCTGCAGGCCGATGGCGATAAGACGGCGAAGCGTCGGACTGATGTGACGGCCGGGGAAACCCCTCGCTCGCTGGGAGCTTGAAGCCATGATCTGTGAGGCCAAGGACTCGCAGGCGCGCAGCAGCACTTTCTCAGCAAGATTTTTGTTGGAAAAGGAGTTGATTTTTGGTGCTTCGTGCGTGGTGGATATCATACTGTTGCGTTGCGTGGCCTCGCAGGTTCTCTTCCGGTCATTTCCTTATCCGAGCTCTGCCGGGAAAAGCTTGCTTTTGTCATCTTGCTCTGCATTATCCATCGGCGTATATTGTTACTCAGGGTATGTTGTATATATATTATCTTGTAAATTAAGAGGTTGTGCTCATATTTATTGCACTTAATTTTCTGGATGATCTTGATCGGTGGTATGAGTGCTGTACACCTTGTACCTGCTGGCACCAAAAGTGGTTGGAACGTCGATGGATTCATTGGTCGTCTACTCGTCTCCTCTATCCATCCACATGAATTTCTTTTCCTCGTGCATACTGGCGACTATTCCTTATTCGTTCTCAAATCACGATTTGCTTTCAACAGGATCTTTGCTCTTTAGGATTGGTGTCATTGAGCGGTCCGTGTCAGGCAATGATAAGGAGAGTTTTCAACCAACAAAAATAAGCAATGGGAATCATAAATACATAAACAATTGAGACAGCAAAATACTTCTAAGTGAGGAGTGAAAAACGACGGGACTAAGGCCCTGTTTGATTCCCATCAACTTATGCCTAATTGCTAAAAATAAGTAACTTTAGTGGTGACTTATTTGCCAAACAGAATGACTAAAAGGAGACTAAAACACATAAGTTTCACTAGTCCATCAAGAGATACTAAAAGGTGACTAAAATTTTTAGTCCACTTTAGTTTTAGTCATAGGAACCAAACAAGCCCTAATTGGTTCACTCCAAGCTTAATTGATCATAATCAACATTGGGAATAATAGAATCTCTATAGAATTGATTAATAGAACTTCTATAGAATTGATCAACCTAGGCATCAACGATAGCAATCATAATCATCGAACAAAAGGCCATGCAGTAGACATTTAGAGAGATCTTAGATTTTGTCCCCTCTTGAACCAGGGGTCAACAATGCACGAAATTTGGTTAGCACGTACTGTAGTTCCACAAGTTCCCTACCGACCGTCGAGATTTCATCGTAATTAGAGACACCATTTCACCATATTCAAACTGAACATCTGTCAAAAAAATTTAAGACTGTTATGCAGTTTCCTCAAAAAAAAAGGACTGTTATTTGTTCAAACTGCAATAACCAAACTGATAAAACCCTTTCAAATCTAATATTCACTTCTCTAATCATCAGGCCAACTAACTGAATCGTAGAAGTAGTGTAGAGTAAGTTCACCAAATTTTGTGCCGATAGAACCGCTTTTGAGGCTGCAATCTTAATATTCAAGGCCGACTGTTATTTTGTTGGGCTTAACATTTAGCTAGCCCGGCCCAAATGGCCAGTTGGCTATTATATACGGCCCAACGGGTCACCAGTTATCTTCGCCGTTTATATTAAGATTTTTTTTTGGCGAACATATATTAAGAAAAATTTGAAGACTAGAGAGCGTAGGGCATTGCGAGTACCTACTGTTCTTTTCTACCTTTGTACAAAAATGGTGCGAATCATGTTAACCCCAATCAAAGTTTCCTAGCACATCCTCAACATTACATGTTGGAGAAATGAGCAAGTGTCTGACAAAAGAAAAAAAATATCTTGTTTGTTTTTGTACGAATCTCGGCTAGAGGGTAGTTTCTTTCTTGATTTTTGCACTCCAACTGCATTGACCGTATGGGATTAGTGTGTGACGATCCAACAACCATAGCAAAAAAAGGTCAACACCTAGTTATTAGTTAACAAAGTTGCATCTGTTAGATCAAGTGCAACAGCTTGCTTGGAATAAAAAAGGACATAAGCTTCAAATTAACTCTAAGATCTCAAGACATGAGAAATCGCTACCAAAAAATTAATAATAAGGTGGAGTGAGGATCAGAACTCGATTCTAGTTTACACTTCTGTTCCAAATTGTAAGCCATTCCAAAAATCTTAAAAAATCAAAACATTTCAAGTTTGATAAAAATTATAGAGATGATTACAAAGATTTATGACATCAAATTGATATATTATAAAAATATAATTAGCGAAAAATCCAATAATATTTAGTTAACATCCTAAATGTTATTATCTTATTGTATAAATTTACTCAAATTTAAAATATTTTGACTCCTTAAGATTCTTAGAATAATAACTTGGGGATGTAGTTTTGTTGCCACTTTTGCTCGCCAAACTGTTGGCAACCGGCATATATAAATTGAATTACCAGGACATTATCATATTGCGCGGTGAGCCATAAGTGAATAGCCGTGGCACGTTTTTGGCAAGTTAGGCACAAAAGCTGTGGCACCGATTTGGCAGCAACAAACCAAATACAGTACAGTACATTTCTCGGCGTACAGGCGCCGTTAAATGTCTGATCGAGCGCAGCCGCAACGGACGCGTCACTACTCACTCTGTCGTCCTCTCCACAGTGCCAACTGAACGGCAGGGCACACGCTGGCGGCTCCGTTCGCCGAGGGAAGTCCTTCCAGCCTGCTGGCACGGACAAGGACAAACCGTCCTGCGGCGGGTCCCGCCTGGCAGCAAGAGCCGTTTTTATTTTTATTATTCCCGGCCGACGGGGAGACCGACGGAGCGAACACGCGGACGCGGCTCCATCACAGCGGCGGCCTGGCTGGCTCTGGCTGAACTGATGAAAGGGCCGTGCGGGAAGCCGCCAACCACCGCGAAAGCGCCGGGAAGAGTCGGACGAAGGAAGCAATCCAAGCGAACGAACCGAGGTAAAGGGGAGAAAGGAAAACAGCAGTGGGGGTGGGGCGGAGACCGGCGGACCCAGGTCCTCGTCGGTTCAATTCGTCCCCACCGCGGGGGACCGGTTCGCCGTCTCGCTCCGACCTCGCCACCCGCCCGCCTGCCCATGGAGGCGCTGTGGAAGCAAGCCTCCAGGCTCAAGGACCAGGTCGCTCGGCAGGTCAGTCGCTCGCGCGCTTATCAGCCTCTCGCAAATCGCGATCCGTCTAAGCGCCCGTCACTGTAAGGGTGGAGTTCAGGAGTTGCCGTGGGCTCTGAATCTCTTATGAGTTGTGTCAGCCAGGAGTTGCCGTGGGCTCTGAATCTCTGATGAGTTGTGTCAGCTGAAGGGGAGTCTATGCTAGTAGCCTAGTACGCCTGATTGCTATTTCGGTTTCTGATTTGATTTCCCAAGTTGCCTGCGTACTCCATAGGATCTAGCTAAAGGCGCTTCAGTTTTTTATTTTTATTTTTATTTTTTATTGATTGAGGTTATGTAACTTGTGCTGATCATTTCCTGGGAAGCGGTCGCCGAGTTGCAGTTTTTAGAGAGAAAACAGAAGGCTGTGGTCGAACTGGTTATTTACATAGTTTTTAATTGGAAGTATGTTTCATGATTTCCTTGTTGAAATAAAAAGCAGCCTGAACTTTTATCAGCCAATCCCTGTGCATTGTTGTAGTGGTAGATACTCTCGGCTCGAAGTTCAGGAACAAACTCGAAATGGTAGATCGAATCATGGAGTTGCAATTGCTTAGGAACGCCCGAGTTAAGTGTATTAGAACGTTATAAAAGCATATAAAGGCAGGTTAAAAAAATCCAGCATGGAACAGTAACTGGGAACAATCAGGTGACCTAGTTCATCATGTTTTCTTTGAGATATCTTGGTTGTTTGGACATGTTAGATTTTAGATTTTAGTAGTATGATATAGGATCAGCTGGGTAAGCTGATTTTGGGATTCTCATTTCTGGATATCTGGATATGATGATACTGAACTGTAATGCCTATGTTTGCATTTTGCAGAACTTGCTGCATATTCATGTACATCAAAGATACCTGCCTTAAATTGCATATACAGCGCTCAAAATAGATATTCGTGCATACTCTTAGTGATCACCTATTTATACCACATATATCACCATACTCTTAGTGATCACCTATTTCTCTTGAAAAATAAACTCTAGTCTTCTTAAATGCAATGATACGCAGATCTCATGTGGATTCGAGAAAAACCTAGTTATACCACATATAACATTTGCTTCATTATTTATCTTACTGATTTGATTACACCAAATCAGCACATGAAGTTTATCCATTTTAAGTGCATCCACGAGTCTTACCGGTTTTTTTTACCTGTTGCAAGTGTATAACTTTATATTTATTATCGACACCACTGCAGGGTGTGTTCAAGCAGTTCGGCTATGGGAATTCTGATAATGCATTTACAGATGAGTCAGAGGTTAAACTGCATCAGAGATTGGAAAAGCTTTACTTGTCAACTCGCGCTGCTAAAGTATGAAGAAGGCATAGTTCTTGTCTCCTGTTCTTTTTACCTTCCTTTTAATCTAATTAAACATTGGCATCCTTGCTAGCATTTTCAAAGGGACATTGTTCGGGGCGTGGAGGGCTATATAGTCACAGGATCCAAACAAGTCGAAATAGGTAGTTCATTCATACTATCTATCAGTTATGGAATTTTTTTAATAGTACTTGTCAGTTATATGTTATCTGAGTAAAGCTGATCTTAGCTGATAAGCTGTGCAATCTGTATTAGGGAATAAATTGTCTGATGATAGCCAGAAATATGGTGTTGAAAACACATGTACAAGTGGTGATACTTTATCCAAAGCTGCTACATACTTTGGAAAGGCACGCTCACAGATGGAAAAGGAGCGTGGCAACATGTTGAAAGCATTTGGCACACAGGTGTTTGTTCCTATGCTGGATTTTCTTTACCTTGCGCATTAAATTGTAATAAAATTGCAAGATTCAAATTATTTCGTTTGACACAACATAGATTTTCCTTAGCCTGCTGATTTTCTTTGTTGTTTGCAATTGACCAATTGTTAATATCTTAACTATTAAGCCATTATTGAAATTTTGTAAATATCTACTGATACTAATTGAAGAGCAATTTTGTTTCTCATAATTTGTACTATATTTGAAGCATAATCCAACAGTTTTTTATTTTTTAATCTTTACACTGAAATTTATAGCCAGGGTAAATATATTTCTGACAAACTGACTAATAGTTCTATTCACATTCTAGGTGGCAGAGCCACTACGGGCAATGGTAATGGGTGCACCGTTAGAGGATGCCAGACATCTGGCCCAGAGATATGACAGAATGAGGCAAGAAGCTGAAGCACAGGTGAACATCTTTAGCTAGCTTAAGCTAAGTTCCTTGCATTGATGAAACTTTATTCATCACGATTAGAACTCATCCAGAAGACACCTTTGAGGCTGGAATTGTGACCTTATTAAAGAGTTATTCTCAGAGTTGATAGCAACAGTCAGTCAGGATTCAGGAGCTATGTGACTTATAGTGGTTCGTACTATCACTATATAGCCTCATTGGTTGGGAACTGTAAGAATGATCACTGAAGCAATGTAACCAGCATGACAGTATCACTATTTTTTCTGAAATAAGCAAGAGAGCTCATCATTGCATTATGGAGAAGTTTTTAGAAACACGACACACAGCAAACTTAAAGATTATAGACAAGTCCCATTAATCACCAAAGGTCTTTCTAACATAGGATCCTGTTACATTCTCTGATCATATGGATCAGCTGAGCTATTATATTATTTGAGTAAGCCTCTGTTGCTGTTCAACATAAAACAGTAATATTTCTCTTACATTTCCCCCTCCCTCTTTTTTGTCTCTTTTAAGGTTGTCGAAGTATCAAGACGGCAGAACAGAGTGAGGGAATCAGCTGGGAACGGAGATATGATATCAAAGTTGGAAGCCGCTGAGTACAAGCTTGAAGAACTGAAGTCAAACATGGTGGGATTAGGGAGGGAAGCTATCGCAGCAATGTCGGCTGTTGAGGCTCAACAGCAACGGTTGACCTTACAGCGTCTCATTGCACTGGTAATCAATGGCATCTTGGAAAACCATTTTCTTAATCCTTCATGTTCCTGTATTTCATGTTTAGTAATCATTCTTATTGTGGCTTTAAGGTTGAGGCCGAGAGAGCTTACCATCAGAGAGTTCTGGAGATACTTGACCAGCTGCAAGAAGAAGTATGTGTGCTAGAGCATATATACATTAGACTACTCTGTTGGAACGATTTTTCTGCACTCTGAACTTCTGAAGCATACAGAATCTTTTGTTTATCTATTTGACGATTATGTTCTGATTGATAGATGGTGTCTGAGCGCCAAAAAATCGAAGCACCCCCAACTCCAGCAGCTGAAAATTATATGCCACCACCACCGCCATCTTATGATGAAATTAATGGAGCGTTTGCATCCACTTCTGTTAATGATTCAGTCCAATCGGTCGATTTCTTCCTTGGAGAGGTGTGACATGTTTTTAATGAAATATCGCACCTACTGTCCTTTTTATTAAAGCGAATGTACAAGCTGCTGTTGACGTCTGGGATGCTTGTCGAAAATGACTTTTTTGTTCTCTGTGTTGCAGGCCCTTGATTCTTTCAAAGCTGAAAGTGAGTTTGAGCTTACCTTGTCAGCTGGTGACATTGTAATTGTCCGAAAGGTAATACTTTTTCACAACCATAATTTATCTTCTTCCATATTGTTAATGCAATTTTAGTGCTTTTTTAAATGCATACCTGTAAGGCTGTAACAGATAAACACACACCACTTAGGTTTCATTAACTTTTTGTTCATCGAGGTTATTGGTTCTGTAAAATGATTAATCATTTATATGATAATTTGGCCTGCATTTGTCCCCTCTTTTCTCTGAAACACAGATCTCAAGCAATGGTTGGGCAGAAGGTGAATGCAAGGGCAAAGCAGGATGGTTTCCTCATGCTTATATCGAAAGGCAAGAGCGTGTTCTAGCAAGCAAAATTCCACATATCTTTTAGGAGTTTTGGGCTGTCACATTACATGGTTTTCATTTCTGTTATTGGGAGCTGGAATAGAGGTATCCATGTTTTCATTTGCTCTTAGTTTCTGCGATGTACTTACTGGCTGTCATGTGCATAGTTAATTTTTACTTCTATTTTTTTGGTCTGTAGAGGATTTTGGATGTAGAGAGACCAATTGGACACTGATTGCCTTGATATTGTGAAATAGTTAAAGTATCTGGTTTATAGATTTTGCTTTCTCACTGATAAGTGGACTTCACCGTATGTTTCTTATATAGAAGAAAAAAACATGCTCCTATTTCTTTTTCTGGATAAGGCTATTTCACTTTTGGAGTCTCAAGGTGAAATGCTCTAGTTTCATGGAATAGGAAGCTACTTCTGGATATCAAAAAGGAAGTTACTGCTGGAGATCTAGAGGCGTTGCGTGGAAATCAAAAGATTTGCTCATGGGAAATCAGCGTTGCCGTGGAGGCATTGAGTTACTCTTGTCCAATTTTGGGTCCACTGTCTCTGATATCTGAAGATAACGTCTTTTTTGTACTGGAGCAATAAACCTAAAGTTGGTTGCCCACTGTACTGATACTGATCAGCTGCAGCTGGGGCGGGCAGTGGGCTTGGGGCTGGGGCTCTGCTCCTCGCCTCCTCCCTCTGTCAGCAGTAATGGGCAACGTATGCGAAAGGGAGGACAAAGCGTCCCCAGTTTGCAGGGCTGTTAGTCACCACCCGTTTAATTGTAATGCGAACTGGGGGCGCTCTATCATCCTCTTGGTATGTTGCGAGGTGTGAAAAATTTTCGAGCACAAAGCGACTCCGACTCAAGTCCTGCACAAGATTAAAGATGAGGCAAGCGTTTGGGTCATGACAAAAGCTAAACATTTAGTGTTTTTTATTTCAGAGTTTTTTCTCAGGGGTCTTTAACCTTGTCTTTTGGTCTGTATATTGCTTTTTTAGACTCTTCTGCCTGCTTCGTTTAAAAAAAAAAGAGTAAATTGCATGCCATGTATCTGAACTATCGGGCACTTCCCAGGTAGGTACCCGAACTTTCAAAACGACTATCCAAGAACTTTCGCCGCGGTGCACTACGGGTCTAAAGGCAACCACGTCAGCTAAAAATTTTGCATAAACCCCCCTCACACATTTTTTCCTAACCATCCCGTCCTTCCATGGAGGCTCCCATGCAGCAGCAGTGGGGGGAGGCGGGCGGAGGCCAGGCGGCGGAGCGAGCTAGCGGCACCGCGGCACGGTGGCAGAGCTCGCAGGCGGAG
>JAKNSH010407379.1:0-17576 GCA_027790015.1 Cymbopogon flexuosus
TTCGAAAAACGGGGGCAAATGAGCAAAAGTTAAAAAACGGGGGCAAACGAGCAATTGGCTTTCAAAACAGGGGCAGTTGCACAAAAATCCCTATTAAATAAACTAGTGGTTCGTTCATTCATTCAGATACACCTAGCTTGACGTAGCCTGCTAAGCGCGATACTGTGTGACTTCAAGATGGGACACTACATTCCTCAGGGGCTTAAGCCCCCCCACCCCAATCGCAGTTGCGCGCATGGAGCCCCTCCTTAGCCCCCTTCAAACTTGAGCTATGAGAGAATGTTAGAAGAAGCTTAATGTCAAACAATGGCAGAAAGAGAAGGTTTAGACCTTAGTTTTACTTGATGAGAAAGTTGCACATATAAGAATGTTGCACTTCATGTGGGGCCTCGACGGCTTCCTCTTCAAAACATCATGTGCTGCCAGTACAAGGCCTAATGGATATGCAATCTCCCATGAAAGATACCGCTGCCGTGAAGAAATTTTCGCGTGGACCGAATTTTTTATATTTTGAAGTGGTTTTTTTTTTTTGGAAACATGGAGAAGCCCTTCTTTATTGCTTCCAATATTTTTTGTTGCGAAAACTCTCTGATTTTGGGAAGTTCCTTTTGATACTCTTAGAGATGCTCTAATGATGCCAAATGACTATAGCACTTGCATATGGAGAGAGAACATATTACAACTAACAAACTATTTAAAATATATCTTAAGTAAAAATAAATAAAATGTTATAAAGAATAAGGCTAGATAGCATGTCATCATTTGTGCGGATCAACTTGCTAGTTAATTATTATTGAGGGAGGATATGAGAGTAGTAACCCTTGGATCTGGACATGGATGGTCTGTTTTAATTGGAGTATATATACCTTAGAGTTTGGAGGAAAATATGTCTTTGTCTCGTTTGGATGCATATATATTCACTTTAATCCACACATGTTGGAGTTCAATCTACTCCAACACGTTTGGATTAAGGTAGATATATGTGCATTCAAGCCATAGTAGAAAAAAACCTTAAGTAGTACTATAAAATTTTTTGTAGAAGGGATACGCCAAGAAGATGCACAGCTATTTTAAGTTCGTGCCTAACATACGTCATACGTAAATTATTCTCCTTCAGTCACACTAAAACCCTACTAAATTTCAATCTCTTATAGCAAACGCATACGGAGTATATGTAGTAACACAATAATACTTTAACCTAGCTAACGTCAATTTCAACCCACCAATATATTCGGCTCTTTGTAGACCTGACTCTACTTCATGAGTAAACCCATATGCACTTTCAGAATTTCAGTCAAAGAATTAACGGGAACATGATGTGCAGTCACATCAGTATATAGCAGATCGATAGCCTCCTGGAATCTTTCTTTCGAGCGGAAGCAGTATGCAGCAATTTTAATTTTGTGAATTGATATCGCTCCAGAGAACTCCCCGTCCCAGTCCAAGGTAGGCGCCAGAATTTGTTTTGATCTCGAAAGGTTTCCGCGCCCAATGGTCACCTGTCACGCTTGCAATGCATGCGCAGACCGAACCCCAGTCTCATCGGACTCCTTTTGTTGCACTTTCACAGGCGCATTCGCGGAATCTCTGGATGGGATGCATTCAACCGATCGTGCATCCCGTTTCCCAATCAAGAAAGCAATGATCTCGATGATAAAGACTATTGAGGAGATCCTGATTCTCGTGTCATTAGTGTGCAGGATAGAACATGGAAATGGATATCCGAAAATGGTATACTAGGACGACCCACTAGCGGAGTTCCAACATCCAACTTCTAGTCTGCAACTCGATGGCGCTCAAGGCCACGGGGCGGCGAGGTGAAAGTGAAACTGTGGTAGTCGCCGTCCGGTGGAGTGGAATATTCTGCCGTTGCCATCGCTGGAGTCGGTGGTACACGCAGCAGGCCTGCCTGCCTCAGCTGTCGGCTCAAAACTCTGTGCTGGCATGCCACACCCCGCTCGTCTCTGCTAGTGCTGCCTTCGTCTTCTACATGGTGCGATCCAAAGTTAGCTACACCTGTTGTCAAAAAAAAAAAAAAAGTTAGCTGCACTTGCATGCATACATACAGAGGAGACAAAAGAGGGAAAATGCCTGACAAAAATGGCAGGAATTTTGGACTGGTTGGATTGGAGTCAATATTCGTAGCCGATAGAATTGCCACATGGAGCAGGGGCAGTGCCCCAACCTTACATCTCGGTACGTAGTCATTGATTCCTCGTGCAGATTGTATATATCCTCATATCACCTGACGTATTGTTTGTGTCGATCGAGGTTGACACCATTCTGATTCCTGACCAAGACGACATCGATCAGTCAGTCATCAGACATTAATTCAGATATGTTTTCGCCGTCGCAGCATTATATTATTGTGCAGCTCATCAAAGTCTGGGTTGTTGCGTATGATCTGCAGGCAGCAAGATGGACGACGGCCGGGCTTTCTTCTCTCTTGACGCTAAGATGCACGCGCGTATGCATAGATGCATGTACTCGAACAAGACAACATTTGTACAGCGAATAAAGCGAAGAATACCGTGGGCGAGCACGGCAGCGGATTAAGGTGTCCACGTATATACGTACGTAGACGTGCGTTGAACGGCGGCCGTAGGAGACCGATCGATGGCCAGTAGAATACTCCTATCTGTGCCAGTTCACTCCTGACCTTGCCCACCGATCCTCGATGGGCATTGTTCAGTATATTTAGCCACCAGATCCAACCGCGAGAAGCATATCATGAGAAATCATTTGGAATGAGATTTTAGAGTATCTTCAATTGCGAGAAATCATTCAGAAGCATCGCGAGAAAGAAAAAAAAAAGAGTATCAAGCAAGTGTGATTACCGATCATCGATCAATTGCGCCTAGAATGATCTCCTGCTCCGTCAGGAGTTAGTGCCGGTCAGTATCTTCAGAAGAGGCTTCGCACGGATCCAACCGGAAAAACATATAACCAGATTCTTCGGTTTCTTCCCACTTTCCTGAAAGGGAAAGGGCTTTGCATAGACTCTTCTAGCTAATTGCGTCATTTTCATTGTGTAAATAAAGCATGCAACATTTGCCACAAACTAAAAGGATATCGTTGACGATAAAAGCACGCCGTTGCATGAGCATGTCCACGTGCAGCTTGCCGGGTGCACCTCATATCGCCTCTGCGAAACTGGCCTGACAGAGATCGACTCCTGGTAGGAATTCAGAGCAATAGAGACAATACAAGAACAACACATTGAAACAATAGAAGACTCCTGGTAGGCCAGGCGGCCAGCTAAGGCGCCTTGTCATGCCATAGAGACAATAGAAGAACAACACATTGAAGTGGCACAGGTAACTGAATGTCCTCAATTGGTTGTGGATCCTTATCATAGTACATGTAACTGTATGTACAATATTAATTAACCCTTTTCCTATCTTTCAGTCGGCTGGAAAACCAGCTGAGAGTAGGCAACACTGAATGTCAAAAAAAAAAAAGGAGTAGGTTTCCGTGCCCGTTCCACGTTCCCGTTCCCATTCCGATGTGGTAACATGGCTGCCAAGCTCCAGCCAAGTTGACACGAGCAGGTCGAAGTCGGTGTAATGGAGCGGGAACTCGCCGGCAAAGCCGAACACGATGCACCCGCTGCTCTCGCGCATCCTCTTTGGGGAAACCAAACGCTGTCCACTGATGCCAGTTTGCGTGGGTGTGGTGGACGAGTACTCTCGGTCCAATCAACACGCACGGCAATCAGGAGGTGGTGGTGTTCATTGGATCGTTTCCTTCTAAAAAAGATGTGGTTCGAGCAGACCGATGAGAGCTACATACTATAATGCTCAAGTTTATTAATTGCTAATACGAAGTTATAAAATTGGTCAAGTTGGTTCTAGGAAATTAAACCAGCCACATGCCGGTTTTGAGTAACACCCGGGATACTGAAGCAAATTACACACGTGCACGCGCGAATACTGGTAAGTCTTTGTTGATTAGGCGTCCGTCAGTTACTGTCGAAAACTCTTCCGTACGCTTGTGTTTGTGTACGCTCCCTGTCATTCCTTATGCTGTCCGATCAAATCATCTCATACCTTTGCAATCTAAATTGACAACACGGTGGTCTCCCACCTTCAATTTTTTTTCCAGGCAAGATCTGTAAATTCCTGGGAAAATATTTAGGACTACCTCTACAGGTACGTAAACTTAGGACTACCTCTACAGGTACGTAAACTTATAAGAATCGTTAAAAAAATTGGAGCATGGCTGCCAGGTTACAAAGGGAAATTCCACGTCACCGTCACCATCAACGAGCTGGTCATTGACTCCAGCATGACAGAGTCTGTTCGGAGGAGGTACTAAAGCCTCTGCGTGGACCGCCAGAGCTACCTTCACAACAACAACCTCTAGGGCATGAACATCAACAGAGTCGTGGGGGCCATTACTGAGCTCACCAGGATCGTCGAGGCGATCGAGACGTGCGAGGCACGACCACCATCACACGATCACCTGGTGGCGTGGGCCAAGACCCTGGAGTCGCTGGTGCAGCTGGTTGTAGTTTCTCGCTCCCCTCCCTCAAGTTTTATGTTTTTATTGGAGCTGAACTAATTAGTTTTCGCTGCTCGATCGGACAGGCCGAGCAAGCAATGCAGTAGCTGCAGACTCAGCTATAGGCAGCCGATGGGATAGTGCACAAGCTCTCCAATTTCATTGAGGGCGGGCAGAAGAGTGCGCATTGAGCTGGGGATACGAACGCAGTTTTTCTGCCCTGGGGCCATACGCCCTCACACTGTGAATCGTTGGATTCACATTGAGAAGTATGCATGCACATATTTCAAAGCACATTCATATTGAGATGTGTACTGTCTACTTGGATGCTTTGAATGTGCTACTTGCCTACTCCACGACCACCTGGTGGCGTGGGCCAAGACCCTGGAGTCGCTTGTGCAACTTGTTGTAGTTTCTCTCTTCTCTCCCTCAAGTTTTATGTTTTTATTGGAGCTGAACTAATTAGTTTTCGCTGCTTGGTCGGATAGACCGAGCAAGCAATACAGTAGCTGCAAACTCAGCTCCAGGCAGCCGATGGGATAGTGCACAAGCTCTCCAATTTCAGTGAGGGCGGGCAGAAGAGTGCGCATTGAGCTGGGGATACAAACGCAGTTTCTGCCCTAGGGGCATATGCCCTCACACTGTGAATTATTGGATTCACATTGAGAAGTATACATGCACATATTTCAAAGTACATTCGTATTGAGATGTGTACCGTCTATTTGGATGCTTTGAATGTGCTACTTGCCTACTGCATGGGGCAACCAAAAATGCGGAGTAGTGGGTGCTCGAACAAAGCACCTCTTGCATGAGAAGGCTGCACAGTAACCACTTGACCAGCCTAGCATTTGTTGCATAAGAGAACCCCCAACCTTTTTAATAGGGGTAGACAGGGAAAACTAACCCCTAATTAATGACTTTTTGGTAAGCACAATCTTGTCTAAAACGTCAAGAATTTTGAGTATGGAGGGAGTATGTGTTATTGACTAGTTTGATCGAGTCGGTCTTGTGCTACTATCTGGTTATTATCCTAGTTGGTCACATGGTTCATGTTGAGTCGGTCTTGCGGTACTGGATGGTTGTCATAGTCTGTCACCGTTTATGTCTAGTTGGATGATTTAAACTTGCTACTGCCTCATGTTCGAGACGGTCCCTGGTCATACATAACTACCAGACTACACTCGTACACATGTCTTGGTAACGTTTACGACTGTCTTGTGACCTTTCCATACAACCTCAAAGCTCATCATATCGATATTAATTCGACAATTCACTGAGGCGCAACTACAATTTTTGAAAAATAAAAAGTAACATAGATGAGGTCATTATGTAAACCTATCGTAGGCCAAACGTTGTGCAATAACATGTAAACTGCAATATTGATGATACGTGGAACATCCTATAGTAGGTGTGTATGTATGTGTGTGTGTGTGTCAAGTAATTTCAAAGCTTATCATGTGCTTGATTCATGAATGCAATGAAAGTCCCTTAGAGTTTAATCCCATACAAATCCAACCCATTGGTATTCGATCTTGGCCTTGACAGTCAATATTTGTTGAGCTGATGACAGCTATGCAGAGCGAGTACATCCAGATGCGGTGGGAGCATGCTGACATTGAGAAAGACACAAGGTTATAACTTCCTTGATCAGAGTGGGAACCCCTCTTCTTGAATCAATCATCTTATCAGTTTAGCTACCCATACCTAGATAGGTCATCCAACTCCCTACTGCAAGCTGTGCGTTAAGAGTGGAGTAAGGTAATTTTCACCCTAATTCACTCCATCCAAACAAACTCTAAGCCAACTACTACGTTCATGATGATGTCGAAGTTGTATGACAACCTCAACCTAGTAATGTTCACAGCGAGCATTCACCCGTCAATTGGGCATCCACCTGCCGCCCAAAGAAAAAAGGAGGTCTGGGAGTGCTTGATCTGGAGCGTTTCACCAGAGCCCTAAGACTGCGATGGCTGCGGTTTCGGAGAAGACACAAGGAGAGGGCTTGGAGCGACTTGGAACTACCATGTGATGAACGGGACTGTGAGCTTTTTGCGGCCTCAACGATAGTAACGATAGGTGATGGGAGGACAACTACCTTCTAGACTTCTTCCTGGTTGGACGGGACAACACCAAAATCTAGGGCTCCAAGTCTCTTTAAGAAATCAAGAAGGAAAAAGCTCATGGAACATGCCGCATTACAGAATAATATATAGATGGATTGCGAATATACTACCTCTACAAACATTGCCGCGTTAAAGTTGACGCCAATCTGACAAGCCATGGGAAGCCCAAATGTTGTTTCTTCGTCTGGACTTTAATGCAGAAGAAAATCCTCACGGAAAATAATCTTTCAAAATGAAATTGGCCTAACAATACGATTTGCAAGCTGTGTATAGGTTGAACCAGAAACACCAAACCACCTTTGCAAAGATTGTGTTTTCTCCAAGCAAGTATGGTCGCACCTCAAACAATGGTTACATCTTGCAGTCATTGACTCAGTGATCATATCGGGTTCAATTCATGGCTATTGGCGCTGATGCCGGGCCAAATTCGCCAAGACAGAGAAGAGGAGAGTCGATGGAATCTTGATTTACTTTTGGTGGCATATATGGAAGGAAAGAAATCGGAGGACTTTCCAAGACAAGTCACCCAGATTATTAAGTAGCAAATCTATGCAAGGATGATATACTTCAATACCAACGGGCCAACACGACGCCAAGACTGGAAGAGTAGTCCCATCGGAACCTTAGATCTGATCATGCTATGTTTAGGGGGTCTCCAACGACCTGCGTGCCAAAGTTGTATCATCGTAGCTCTCTCTCTATTTTCTCCATTTGTAGTGAAAGGAGTAAAAGTAGAGTGTGTTAAGACAATTGTAATCATTTTCGTTTTGTTTTTGGTTTTTGTTTTCCTCATCTAATAAAATTTCGGCAAAGCTCTTGCCGCCTTTCTAAAAAATCATCTCATACCACCATTTCTTGAGGCTTGAACTTGTTGTGTTTTGATTAATCATGGGTAGGTTTAACTGTTGAGCTAGTATTGACCAGACCATGCGTGACAAGGGACATTCAGCCACCATGTGCTTTGGCGTTTTAGCTACTGCTGTGCATAGCTGGCAGAATGTTTTTTTTTCAAAAGCGTGCCTTAGCCTTAGTGCGTGCTTCATTAAGTGGAAGTTGGAAGGTTTACACGCTCCAAGTAGCGATATAGAGAGGAGCTATCTTTTTTTTTTTGAGGAATTCAGAGCTTTCATTAATCAATAGCAGGTTTACAATCCTCAGCTGCTAACCCCACGAGCCACTGTGGGATATAGTCCAGCCAAAACAAGACGCGCTCGGTGGCCGACACCATATTAGCACAACGATGGGCCACCGAGTTGGCATCCCTACACACCCAAACAACTTTAAAGTCACTAAAATTCCTGCCTAGCTCTGAAATATCGAAACAAAGTCCACCGATGGACGATCTCACTCCATGTTGGTCCTCGAGCAATGACTTGAGGCTACTACAGTCGACTTCGAGTATAACCCTGTCGTAGCCATTCTCCATAGCCAGCTCAAGACCTTCCCTCGCCACCATGGCCTCCGCCGTCAGCACATCTGGCAAATGATCAAACCATCTTGCTGCCCCGGATAGCACCAGCCCAGTATGATCACGAATGACCACCCCAGCGCTACCAGTGCAGCTACCAGCATCGAAGGCAGCGTCAGTGTTAAACTTCACCCATCCCTCATCCGGCATTTGCCACTTCGCCGGACGCCTCGGTTGATCAACCTTAGTATCTATTTTCAAAGACGCCATCTCTTCCAGCAGATTTGAAACATACCTTGCAGCAGCTCCAGGCTCCCACACCTTGCGCCCATGGCACCTTGCATTGCGCGCGGTCCACAGTGTCCAGACTCCACACACGATCGAAGCCGCCGTAGTGGGTGGGCATATGGACGCTTTTAGCACATCAGTAGCCCAAGTGCAAGGATGCAGGGCTGAAACTCTCACCCCGGACGATCGTTTCAGCTCCTGCCAGAATCTTTTCGCCACAGGGCAATGAAAGGCTACGTGGTGCACGGTCTCCTCGGGGTCACCGCACAGCTCACAGAAGCTCTCCCTTTCAATATGTCTTCTCTTCAGTTCCATCTTGGATGGCAAAGAGTTGTGTAGCACTCTCCACCAAAACACACGCACTTTTGGTGGGACTTGCAGTTTCCAAACCAAATTCCAGGCCCGATCATCTCCTGACGCCCTTGTTTCACCCGTTACAGCCATCGCTTTCTCCATTTGCTCCTCCTTTAAAATTCTATAGGCAGATCGAACTGAGTAAGCACCATTCTTCTCAAAAGCCCAAGCTAGCACATCATTATTCAGATTCAGCCCCGGTTTGATCTTCAGTACTTCCACCGCTTCCAGCGACAGGAAAGATTTACGCACCTGCTCTTCATCCCACATACGCGTACCAGGGGCAAAGAGATCACTGACCAGTTCTGCCGTCGCCCGTGGTAGGCGAATCAAAGATCGAAGAGAGCGCAGCCCTGGTATCCAATTTTCCTGCCAAATATTGGTCTCACCCGGCCCAATCCTCTTGATGAGCCCTTTTGATAATACATTCCTTCCATGGAGAATAGACCGCCATGTTTCCGAGCTTCGTTTTCTTTTGGTAGCTGAAAGGAAATCACAGTTTGGATAATATTTTCCTTTCAGTACCCTAGCACACAACGAATCCGGACGTGTAATCAGTCGCCATCCTTGTTTACCCAACATTGCCTGGTTAAAGAGGGTGAAATCTCTGAACCCGATTCCACCCTGACTTTTTGAACGTGTCAACTTTTCCCACCGTAACCAATGAATCTTATGATTGTCAAGTGAACTTCCCCACCAGAAGTTTGATACCGCCGATGTGAGCTTCCGGCAAACAATTGGTGACAATTTGAAGCACGACATCGGATATGTAGGGACTGACTGTGCATTAGCCTTGAGCAGCACCTCTCGCGCCGCGCAACTCAATTCCTTTTCAGCCCACCCCCCTACAAAACCTCTAACTCGTGAAGGTACGTAGTCAAAGCCTGCTTGAGCTCCTCTCCCAGCTGCAGTAGGGAGACCCAAGTATTTTTCCCCCAACGCTTCATTGCAAATTTGTAAGCTGGAGTGTACCTCATCTTTGCAGTCTTGAAGACAGTTCGGGCTGAAGAATATTGCGGACTTGAGCTTATTTACCAGCTGTCCCGAACCTTTGTTGTAATCCTCCAGAATCGCAGCTACCCTGTCCGCTCCTCTCTTAGATGCCTGTGTAAAAATAAGACAATCATCGGCAAACAAGAGGTGGGAGATCCAGGGTGCACTCCTGCTCACTCTTACTCCTCGTGACACATATGACGGTCCAATATTTTTGAGCATGCAAGACAACCCCTCGGAACATAACAAGAAGAGATACGGAGATATTGGATCTCCCTGTCTGATACCCCGAGTTGGCTTGAAACTCTCTGAAAAAACTCCATTCACTCTGACAGAAAAGGATACTGAAGAAACACATTTTCTGACAAGCGAGCACCATGACTCCGGGAACCCCAGTGCCTGCATGATAGCCACCAAATAGTTCCACTCAACTCTGTCATAGGCCTTGGCCATGTCAAGCTTAATAGCACAGTTCCCGGTCTTTCCTTTCTTATTGCGTAAGTAGTGAATGCATTCGTACGCAATCAGAACATTATCAGTAATCAAGCGCCCAGGCACAAAGGCACTCTGTTCTTCAGCTATAACATCATCCAGGATCAACCAAAGCCGGTTTGCCATCGTCTTCGAGCATAACTTATATAACACATTGCATAGGGAAATAGGACGGAATTGTGATAACTCTTGCGGATTGCTCACCTTGGGGATAAGAACCAACAGAGTCCTATTCACCTCCTCCGGAATATCTCCACCATTCAGGAAACCCAGCACAGCGCTCATCACACAAGGCTTAACTAGTTGCCAGTGTGTTTGGAAAAAGCCCGCGTTGAAACCATCTACACCAGGGGACTTATTTGGTGCCATTTGAAATAGAGCGTTTTCCACCTCAATTTCAGTGAAAGGCTTCGCAAGTAAATCACTCATTTCAGATGTAATTTTCTGCGGCACATACTTGCAGATCAGTTCAGGTTGCAAGTTATCCTGTGCTGTGAACAGATTCTGATAGAATTCCCGAGCCAGTCGTTCCAGATCATCTTGCTCAGTGAACTCACGTCCCGATTCATCTCTCAACATTTTTATTCTGTTAGCTCGACTTCGGGCACGTGCTTTAGCTTGGAAGAATGCCGTGTTGCGGTCTCCGTCCCGAAGCCAAGCAATCCTTGAGCGTTGCCGCTCCATCGCTTCTTCTCTAGCCAACACAACAGCAAGCTTGGCCGCTATGTTGCGCTCCTTGTCTGTTGGTCCTCGATACAAGGTATTGCATCTTTCTGTCTCCAGCTCTACACGCAGGTCCTTGACCTGCTGTTTCACCGAACCAAATACTTCCTTGTCCCATTTTTTCAGCGACCCTTGCAAGGACGACAGGGCTGTAGAAGCTGCATTAAGGTCCAGAGCCCCCTCCCCCGGGTCCCAGACACGATTAACAAATTCCATGTATTCCCCATGGCTCCGCCACATGTTTTCATACCGAAAAGGTTTCGATTTGCGGCGCCCACGTCTTCTTTCCTCCAACTCCCTCTCTCTCACTTCCACGAGGAGTCCACAATGATCAGACTCAGTCAATGGAAGGTGATAGACTTCAGATTCTCCCAATGCCTCCAGAAATTTAATATCGCCAAGCGCTCGATCCAGACGGACCTTGACGTTCCGATCTCCCTCCTGCCTGTTGTCCCACGTGTACAAGAGACCGTGGAAACCAAGATCGGAGAGACAACAATCATTGACAGCATCTTGGAATGCCGCCACCTGCCATGGCTCCCTCTCATTTCCCCCAAACTGTTCTTCCGCTGACAAGACTTCGTTGAAATCTCCCACGCACATCCATGGGACGGCAGATTGTGCTCTTAGGAAACGCAGCAGGTGCCATCTATTCTTTTGACGCTCACGTCGTGGCTCCCCATAGAAGCCTGTAAGCCTCCATTGTGAGATCTTCAAGCTGTCGCAAGACAGTAGCACATCAATGTGCCACTTGGACTTGCTCAGCTCCGCGACCACCACATCCCGACGCCACAGCAACATCAACCCCCCACTGAGCCCCTCCAACTTAACAACGATGGCATTAGGAAAGCCAAGACTCCGTTGCAAGCCGCGAGCTCGATCTTCTCCCATTCTCGTTTCCATCAAGAACACCACCGCGGGCCTCTTTTCCTCCACCAGATGGCGGAGTTCTTGAACTGCCGGGGCCTGCCCGCATCCCCAACAGTTCACGCTTAGGAGATTCATGGCTCCCGGCGGGGGCTGCCCACCGCAGCCGCCGCCGATCCAGCGTGAGCGTTTGAGCCACGCTTCTGCTTCTTCAGTTTTTCAATCATACTATCACCACAACTGGTTGCCTCTGTGTCAATTGGTTGACCCTCGAGCTCACCAATCCAGTAGGCACGATGGCACATGATCCCTCCGGGGGGTTGTTTAGGTCAAGGTTATGCCCAGCCGAGGTGGCTCTCTTGGGCTTCCTCTTCCTATCCCGGCGACCATCATCACCCCCCTGCAAATCCAAACGTCTATTGATACCCCCACCTCCTTCAGTAGCAGTCTTGGCACTTGTCTCCTGCTGCTGTTTTAGCGGTGACTGTACCTCCGGTTCCTCAGATTCATCCACCAAGTTCTCTGATCGGTGAGAGCCAGTCATAGAGCCCCGGCCACCCGATCGGCTGTACTGCCCAGCAGTCTTAGAAGTAGCAGAAGCACCGCTACCGAACGACGCAGCAGCCGCCGCTGCAAAAGACTGAATACGCCGCTGCTTCTCCTCAGGGGCTCTTAGCTGTATGTCGTACGGCAATTTCCCCTCCTCATTACGCTCCACTGGATAAAGACACTCAACATCCGAATGTCCCATCTTGCCACAGTGAAAGCAAATGTAGGGCAGCTTCTCATATTGAGCATGGAACCAACGTGGATCCTCATTCTTGTTCACTCGCAGCAACAACCCTCTTCTTATAGGCTTATCAATCTCAATAGCAACACGAGCCCGAAGGTAAGCCCCACTGGCCTTGCCATCGTTGTCAACGTCCATACTAATAACATGTCCGATCATCCCCATCGCCTTCGAACCTCTCGCTCGGTTCATCCACCCAAGAGGAAGATTTAGAAGCCGAACTCAAATCTCCATCCGATCAAACACAATCTCATCCGGGGTAAGTTTCTCATCGTACTCCTGCAACAGAAGAGCATACTTCCTCACCATCCATGGCGAGCCAAGCAACACTCTCTCCCGATCGCGAGCACTACCGAAGTCCGCTACAAACAGATTGTCACCCTTCTCTCCAATTGATCTCATCTTAAAACCCACCGGGTTACCCCAGGCGGGTTTCATAGCCGAACTGATCGTGCTGATGTGCAGCGGCATCGGTGAAAGTACCTTACCCACCAGCGACAGCTCCGTTGATGTCAGTGCCATGATCTCATCATCATCGCTAAACTCCATCACCGCCCCCTCCTCTTCGGTCAGGTTCAGGTTTCGGAGCATCTCCTCAACACTAGGGCTGGGCCCCGATCTCCCACCCTTTGCACCGCCCTCTCCTGACTTCGACATCGATCAAGTTAAGGGCAAACACCTGCGTGCGCTATGCAATCAACCTGCACAGCCACGAAGAACAGAACCCGACCCAGGGACCTAAGCGGCAAACCCTAGCGGTAGTGCGCGTCGACGGCGCCTTTGACGGCTAACCGACGATATGCTGTTGGCCGTCTCCACACTGCGATGGTGAAGACGGGGCGTGGACGCCGTGGCCGCAGCGGCCGTCGGCGTAGCAGGATCGAGGTCGCCGGCGTGGCGGCCTAGATCGCGGTCAGGTTCCGAATTGTCTGCCCAGTCGCCTCCCTGATCGCCTCAACCCCTGATCCGAAAATCACGGAGCGACGGCTCCATGGGGTCGTGTCATTGTGTCGGCGGCTATAGAGAGGAGCTATCTGCAACTTGGAGAAACACACAACACAAATCACCAGGTAGTGGTGGCCTCTAGAAGTTGTACTAAGAGCGAGGTGCTGCTTCAAGCCGCAAGGCCAGCGAGACAGAAAAATAACTTCACATTCGGGGGAATAGAAGCACGCCGAGCTCCTTTGCGCCGGCCATGGTTGTCCAGCCAGTGAAGAAGCCCTAGATGCCAAGCGGACAGTATACTGCCTGTCTGCCGTCCACCGCCAAACAAAGCGATCCGGCTGGTTTGCCTGGCCTCCTCGCCGAATGATTTTATCTGAGGTTAAATTGTTCCTTTGAGCAGCAACGAACCAGCAGAAGAATGTTCCGCCTTTGCCTTGCATACTTTCTCCCAATGCGAATAGTTGGTCAGTTTGCATTGCGTTCTATTCTATCTATGTCCTAGTGGACCGACCGGACGCTGGATCCATCCTGAAGCGAAACTCTGACCTCTGTGGTGAGAAATGTGAACGCCGGCATCTCACTCTCGTAGTCTCATCTGATAGTGCTGGAAGCCACACTGCTCACTGCCCCGGTGCACCACGTCTGCACTCTGGCCGGGGCATTCGTTTTCAGTGGGTGGTCAAGATAAGAACGCAATCAATGAATCAAATGGGGGCCTACCCCTGGCCTGGCCTGGCCTCACACCAAAGAGACATGCCCTCCTCCCTCCAACTCTTCCTATATATATATGTAAGTCCATACACACAAACACAAACATACACCACACTGTTGTCATTTAGTTGTTCTTGCTAGGCAGTTGCTTACACTGAGCACCTGTCTACGGCACATCTATCTCCTTTGTGCTCTGAAGGACAGACTTCAGCTTGTTCAATTTTGCTTGCTTTCTAGTAGTAGTTGAAAAGGAGAAGGTTTCATAAGTGCAAGCAGTCGTCAGCAAGAGCCAAAAAGTTTGAATAGGCTAGGTTCCAACAGATGGAGGATGTGGTGAAGTTCATCTTTGGAATTTCTGGTGAGTGTGTTGCAGCTTCTCATGTGTCCTCACTTTGATGATGCTCTTTTGGTTCTCTTAATTACTTACTGTATTTTTGTCCTGGATTTCAGGAAATGTGATCGCTCTCTTCCTCTTCCTATCCCCGGTGTAAGTACTGATAGTCATCTGATACCATCTATTTCCTCAATTTTGGTTATCAGCATATAAGTGGGTAAAATCATAGTAAAACATCCCAATAAAGACTGATTATTAGTTATCACTTGAGTTATATTGCAATTCATCATACAGACAAACTACTTGCAAGCACAACTTTGCTTTTGCCTATATATACAAAAAAAAATATAAATAAGATGTAAGTAGTAAAACAAGCTACTCCATGATAATTGTGGGTGTGTATATGCGTATCCTATTTTGCTTCATTTATTCTATTATATTTCAAACTAGAAACATCCAGCGTCCGAGGCACCCAGCAAACTGTGCCACCTTCTGCCGTTCTGCGACGTCGATGTCTTTAGCTTTGTCCCTTTGCGATATTCCATTCATGCACTCGACACACGTTGCAGTTAAGCTGTTAATTCTCCAAAGGAGTCATACTGCTTAAAGCTTTAAACTGACGATCTGCTGGATTTTCCTTTTTTTTTTTTGGCTGACAGGCCTACCTTCTGGAGGATCATCAGGAGGAGGTCGACGGAGGATTTCTCAGGGGTGCCGTACAACATGACACTCCTCAACTGCCTCTTGTCAGCTTGGTAAAAACTGCTGCTCCATCTGTCTTACATAATTTCCAGAGTGAAAAAGTATACTCGCTTGCTAAACACACGTAAAATCGCGTCATTATATTTTGTAATATTCAAAACCATAGATTCCATGATGAAACTTTGGCTAGTCGTCCGAACACACATAAAAAGTTTGTCGGCGAACCGCACCATACTTAGATGCCAGTCCAGGATCTACTAGACGCCACGGGAATGGTACGTACGTGTTGCTGTCTGCCTGTCTGTGTTTGTTGCCTGTCTGGAAGGGACAGTGCGAGCCTGCGAGGTGGTGACCGAACTAGAACAGGCAACATCTCCATCGCCGTATGCGAGCCGCGTCGTCAGCAAGGCCGAGTGCAATGGCCAGGCGCCAGGCGCTGCTGGCCACAAGCTAGTTCAGATCGACGGGCCACGCCAAGAGGTTGTTTTGATGGAGCTGAATGATCCTGGTGTCGACGATCAACGGCGCGGGCGCGGCGATCGAGACCGTGTACGTGGTGATCTTCCTGGTGTTCGCGTCCAGCCAGCGGACGCGGCTGCGGATGCTGGGCCTGGCGTCGGCGGTGGCGGCGGTGTTCGCCGCCGTGGCGCTGGTGTCCATGCTGGCGCTCCACGGCCAGGGGAGGAAGCTCATGTGCGGCCTCGCCGCCACCGTCTGCTCCATCTGCATGTACGCCTCACCGCTCTCCATCATGGTACGTGCACACAGAGTATCTATATCTATTGTTTGGCATCAGGGCAAGACAGGCAGCTTTGCTGATCGATGGATCGACTGCGTGCTTTCGTTCATGCAGAGGCTGGTGGTGAAGACCAAGAGCGTGGAGTACATGCCGTTCCTTCTGTCGCTGGCCGTGTTCCTGTGCGGCACATCCTGGTTCGTCTACGGCCTGCTCGGCCGGGACCCCTTCGTCGCGGTAAGCACGGCACGCCAGGCAAAGAGTTCGTGTCGTGTCCTCACTGTCATCATTTGATCGATCTCCTTAACTTTTGACGCGTCGATCGGTTAGCTAGAGTTTCGTTGTCTCCGTCTCTAGATGCCCTTGACCTGCCGGTACATACAAACATGCCATGCTGATTGACCGGATTTGATTCGAGCAAGGCCGAGCCGAGTGCAATGGCAATGTGGCAAGTGGCAAGCACGCGCGCAGTCTGCAGCCACACATGCCGCTGCGGGTGCCGACGTGCTTGGCCGGTCGAGTAAATGGCAGTGCCCAAGAGGCGAGGCAACGCCCACGCGCACGCTGCCGCCGCCTTCAATTGTGCACGCATTCTGAAAACAAATCGTGGCATGTGTTTTGGACTGACGATGCGTGCGTGCGTGCAGATTCCCAACGGGTGCGGGAGCTTCCTGGGCGCCGTGCAGCTGGTCCTGTACGCCATCTACCGCAACAGCGGCGGCAAAGCCGGCGCGAGCGCGGGCGCCGGGAAGCAGCAGGCCGGCGACGACGTTGAGATGGCCGCCGACGTGAAGAGCAGCAAGAAGGTCGCCGACGACGTCGGCGGCTCCAGCAATGAGGACCGTCTGGTCTAGCTCGGATCGGAGCCACTATTTTGGTCCATGGAATCTTCTGCTTGTTGACTGCTTACTATACTGGTCCTATGTAATATTAGGGCGGCACCAGCACCAAGTGTGTTCGATCGATGCCGTTTCGAATGTTTTATTATCATGCATCGATATCTCTTTCGGTGCGCGAGCGTGTAAGTTTCCTCTCCCCTGCAAATCAACCCTTTCTCCTCTCCCGTGATTGTGTACCTGGATGTATACGAGAGTGCGTGCTGTAGCATAGTATATGCACACTGTAGATGTAATAATGTAACAGGGTGTTTTATCTTTACATGTAATAAAACAAGTTTAATCAGGCATTAGTTTTGCTTCATTTCCCTATTCTAGGTGCCCTAGCGGCCTAGCTAGTAGCCCGGATTTTTATTGGGGCCTTCGCTTGGAGTTCAAACCGATGTCAGGGAGAGATGATTCCAACTCGATCGAGGAGCTTAGCTAGCAAGAAATCCCTTCGTCGATTTTCAGAAACTGCTTTTGATCTCTTGGGTCAAATGGCCAGGTCCACGACCATGACAGGCAATAGCACCCAATGACGTTGCAACGCGAGGTCCCACGGTAATGGGCTAGAAATTAGCTCGAGGCCCAGTGAGTTTTGCGCTGAATGTACCAGCCCATGCCACAAGTGGGACTGGGACATCCCGCTTCTGGTACGCCGTTGCTTGTTTCCGTTCTCTAGATTCAGAAACTTCCAGAATGGACTTCGTTTTTTACATGATCCGGAAT
>JAKNSH010407673.1:0-12884 GCA_027790015.1 Cymbopogon flexuosus
CTTGTTTCTATTCTTTTTGATATTTTGAGCACTTTAAATCTATATCATCATCTATGTTCTTCGTAAAATCTATTAGTTTATGACTTTTTGCTATTACCGTTTTAAGTCTTCTATAATTAGCCCCCCTCTTGATCTACCGCCACTGGACAGAAGGTTTATAGAGACGCTTATGATTGATGAGCTAGTTGCCCATAGCAATCGGTGTCTGCCCGAAAGTTTCTATATCTGTATCTGTATCTATATCTGTATCTGTATCTATATCTATATCTGTATCTGTATCTATCTGTATCTGTATCTATATCTATATCTATATCTATATCTATATCTATATCTGTATCTATCTATATCTGTATCTGTATCTATATCATCTATATCTATATCTATATCTATATCTATATCTATATCTGCATCTATATCTATATCTGGTAATAAAAAGGCAAAATTTCTCACCCCTATTTTTTGTCCGCCCTCGTAACAAATTCTGTGAACGTGAAGTCCAACTCTAACTAAAGCTCCCTTGTCCTGCACCAAGTGTCCTGCATGTAGATAGGTATAAATTAAAATCATAATATGAGTAAATATTTCTATACTTGGATATATCATATTATTCTTAATATTGACTTTTACCAGAAATGTTATTATCGTCAAAGAATTAAATTACAGCTCTATAGATTTAAAAAAGGATAAAAGTATAAATAAATATGAAACACTCCTGTTCTAGTTGCTCATTAATATTTTTTCTCCCGTTGCAACACTAGGGCACTGTTGCTAGTTTCATATATTAAAGTAGGAAAAAAAAGAATGTGTGGAGTCATGTTGAGGTGTCCGTTAGCAAGGCGCAGGGTTGGTTGTTCGTTTAGCTCATGGGATGATTTTTTAGCTAATTAATTTGTTGTGACTTGCAACAGTACACGCACGCACACTCACCCCTATAAACAAACTTACGAAACCCTATCCTTATGAGTATCTCCGAAGGACCGAGTCGATAGATCTGGACATATCAACAGTGTATCTAATTTCATATGCATGAATGAACAGATAATAAACAGGACAAACGATGCTGTGCTGGTCCACCTTCACACGACATACGAGGGGCACGACAGAAGGTGCGTACATACACACAAGCACGCTAACATAATAAGTGAACGAACCTCTGTTATATCTCTACAAAAATCTCTGAATTGAACCATGCAATTCCAATAATTAATTAATCTACCTTAATTAAGGACGAACCAAGAGATCTGGCAGGGCTGATAGATGCCATCAGGGGAACTTTGAAGTTCACGGATGATGGCGAGTTCAGCCTTTCAGCTTATGACACGGCATGGGTCGCGCTTGTGAAGAACCAAGCAGAGGGAGGCGATGGCCCCCAATTCCCCTCAACCATCGACTGGATTGCTCATAATCAGCTGCCAGACGGATCATGGGGTGATAAAACATTCTTCTTCATCCATGATCGGATCCTCAACACCCTTGCATGCGTCGTCGCACTGAAATCATGGAACGTTCATGATGACAAGTTCAATAAAGGTACGTACGACATGTTATTATATTTTTTTTCTTAATGAAAAGCCTCGCTCCGGTATGACTTTTGTGATGCTCATGTCCAAACATAGTATATCTATTTAGATACACTATAATCTATAATATGTATTTTCCATCTTTGTGTTGCACCTCAATGGAATTTTATATGTATTTACTTGAAATTTTACTTAAAGTATATCGACACGTTTTAGCATCTTTACGTAACATTATGAATCTATGTTTTATCTTTCAAATGTTATTGTTGTTATTTTCATCCATGTGTTAATTCTAAACTCTAGTGGGTATTGTATTTTTATTTAAAAAATTCCTTTTACATGTTATTAGAAAGAGGTCTTAGACTTCATTTAACTTACTATAACAGAATAATTGCTATTTCATTCTACATCATGTCACTTAAAATGTTGAATTTCCTCTATCAAAGAATTATATGTATAGTAGTATATTGAGACACATCATACCCCGTTGTTTTTTTATTCAAATTTATGTTTTGTATTATATTCAGACACATATTCTAGATCCTACTATAGTAGTCTTATTAGTTACTATATATGGCATAAACGGCTTGCACCATGGTACTCAAGATGTTGAATTTGTTGTATCAAAAAAAATTATATATACACAATTGGGTTGTTTTATAAAAAAGTAGAGTGTGACTAATTAAAATTATAATGTTGTTAGTGGAGTATTAATGTAATTTAAACTGAATTTAAATGCCATTGTATTAAAAATAGACTAAGTAATCTATCTTAAGGAGTTTGAGTAATAAGAAAAATCTATCTTAAGGGGATCCAATTTGCATTTTTGTAGGTCGGTCATTCATCAGTGAAAATCTATGGAGATTAAACGAGGATGACGAGGACTGGATGCCAGCCGGCTTTGAGATAGCCCTCCCCACATTGCTAGAGAAGGCCAAGGACTTGGGCCTCGACTTGCCATACGACGAGCCCGCCTTGCAAGTGATATATGCCAAAAGAGATCTAAAGCTCGCCAAGTAGGCACAACACTATATTTTTTTTTTCATCTTAATAGATTCCGAGTAAATATGCCTGCTAGAATAATAGTCTCTTCATTTCAAATTATAGGTCGATCTGGCTTTTCTAGATACATTTGTTTTTCTTTGCACCTATATATATTATTATATCTAGATACATATTAAAACTATGCACTTGGACATACATATTCATATTAAAAGCAATATATCTAGAAAAGTCAAAATAACTTACAATTTAGAGAAGATGAGTATATATAGAATAAAGGGTGTGTTTACAAAATACCTAGGGCTTCTAGATGCTTATAGTTCAGATGTCTTGCTAATATTTGTTCTGACAAAGGAAAAATCAAGTATTACGAGGTCTCTAGCACCCAAATTTTTATCAAGCCGTCAGTACTTATAAATTGCACTAAAAAATGAACTTATCAAGTAACTATAATACCAATATAAACTCATTATTATATAAAGAAAATCTAGGTGTCAAGTGTCCTTATAATAAAGTAATTTCTCAACTCATATACTCACTACGTTATTAAAAATGAGGGGGGCACACGTTTTATTAGCATGCTCACCACCTTAATTAAACCTTACAATTCTAGAACTAAAAAAAGTGATAGACTTGTTAAAAAAATTCATGTGTTTGGACACATTTGGATCGCATAGGCTAACAACTAGCGACTAAAAATGAGCTCCGGCCCATGTCCACCCAAACACAGTAGGGCTACTAAATGGACAAATTTTTATCAAAGCCCTTGCAAGTTGTTAGTTTATTAGCCAAGCACAGTGAAGTAACAAGGGCAAATAATTCATTGCTAGTAACATATATACCTTTTCGTTTGGGATCTAAACTTCCATGGGCTAATGGTTAGATAACTAATTTGTAACAACGGCTAATGATTAGCTCTAGATGATACAAACATGCCAGCACACGCAGCAGACCTAGGTTTGACTCCCCGTGGGAGTGGATTTAAACGGATCTGCATTATTAGAAAATTTTTAAAAATAGGCTAGGGTTTTTCTTGCTAACTTCGTTCAAAAAAACTAGGGGCGGATCTAGCACTAGGCGCCCGATGCTCGAGTCCCCGCGCTACCACCTTAGGATGATGTATGGGTCCTCTCCTATTAAATCCCCACTACAAGTTTGTAGTCATTGAAGCTTAAAAGGAGATGCTAAATGTCGAAAATAAGAAAAGGAAGCCCCTCTCCTAGTATACGTTTCTAGTTTCTAGATCTACCGCTGCTTAAGAACCTTGTATGTACTAATATTTAGCAACTCGTGTGCCACCAAATCCCCCCCCCCCCCCACACCACCACCACCAAACATACCACTTTTCACTCCTCAATTTTCAAAACTATGAGGGTTTTCCATGGGAATTTTGGAAGGACTCATCCTTACATAAGATGATGTTGCATTATCAATAGCACTCATGTTAGACGTTGGATATCATAAATGTTTCTTGAACTCAAACTTTTGGTCTTCTTTCTATTGATGTGGTGTTATTTAATTTGTATAGGATCCCCAAAGATATATTGTATGCCGTACCGACGACATTACTTCTTAGTATAGAAGGAATGTCGCGCTTGGACTGGAAAAGGCTATTTAAGTTGCAGTGTGCAGATGGTTCATTTGTGTCATCACCTGCTCCCACAGCCTATGCTTTCATGGAAACTAGTGACGAGAAGTGCCTTGAATTCCTTGAGGGAGTTGTCAAAAAGTTCAATGGAGGAGGTAATTAGAGTTAATTATGAACCAGAGCTGAGGAGCATCATTCTTCGTCGATCAATTTCATTATATATTTTTTTGTCTATAATAGTGTACCGTGCCGAAGAATATGAATTTCAGAAGAAGAAAAATGTCAATGGTTCCAAGAAAAAGTCTATGTGAAATGACCATCAATATTATTATTAAATACTTCCTTCGTTGACTTCTCTAGTTACATAGTTTTTCTTTTCAATGCATCTAGGTATACATTACGTTTAGATATAGTTGAAAAAGCATAACAACTTATAGAACTGTTTTATATACTATGGAATAACGTACCTAAACTTGGTCCTAGGTATATATCCCAAAAAGGTAGACTAAAAAGTGAAGGTTTTTTTTTTTTTTGGTTTTCAACTTATCTAGCAATCAGTTCATTAGTTGGCAAATGTGAATTAACAGAGACACTCAATAAAAGCTGCACATGAGAGTACGTCTTAGTCTGTAGGAAATCTAATTGCTTTTAGTCCATATATATATGTAAACAATACTCTCCCTATACATTAGAACCAAAGCCCTCTTGAGTCCAGTGCCTGCTTATAGTATATATTGTATAGGGTCTGTTAGGGTCTAATTGTTCTAAGTGATCCAAACAGACCCTCTAATAGTCTGTAGGAAATCTAATGTGCAGCTTTTATAATAGTCTGTAGGAAATGATCCAAACAGACCCTATACAATTTATAACGGAAATACTGCAAGATCTAGCTACTCAACGTATACACTTTATATATACATTGTGTTTCTTTTTTATGCTTTCGCTTGATTTCAGTACCCTGTTCCTATCCCTTGGAGATCTTTGAGCGGCTATGGGTAGTCGATCGGTTGGGGCGCCTAGGCATTTCAAGGTACTTCACAAGTGAAATTGGGGAGTGCTTAGGTTATGTCTATAGGTAAGAATTGTGCGTGGATATTTTTAATTTAATTTAGCCCGATAGACTTTTTTGCTCAACCTGATGACGTAACAATATATACTATAAGCAGGCACTGGACTCAAGAGGGCTTTGGTTCGACTCGGGCCTCCCTGCTCCCTGACATCGATGATACATCCATGGGTTTTCGTCTCCTCCGGTTGCATGGCTACCATGTCAATCCATGTATGTACTCCTCCCTCTGTCAAGGTTATCGTTTGTAACTTTTGGGTACCGTGTTTGACCATTTGTTTTATTTAAATTATTTTAACAAATTATGAAATAAGTAAATTATATGAAAGTATCTCTAATAATAAATAAAACAAGTCATAATAAAATAAATAATATTTATATAAATATTTTGAATAAGACGAATGGTCAAACAAAATAGTACAGAGTCCAAAAACAGCAATTCCATTGGGACGGCTGGGATGTGCAAGCAAGTGTATTTATTTCAGTCGTTAATTAGAAATCATCCCAGATATCACTTCTGAATGAGCATATACTGTATGCATTTTTTTAGAAAGGTTGCAGGCTATTTGCCGGGATTTTATTAAACGAGGTAAAAAACAAGAATGAAACATAATTACACAAAAGAAACCGGAGACTAAGCTAGTTTTAACTTGGATTAAAAAAAAATTGCCCTAGCCGGGTGAAAACAAACAACCGCAACTACTGCTGCACGTTGGGCATTATAGGTCTTGTTGCCATCTGGCATTGCTCGAGATCGATCTTCCTTTGCATAGCAGTAGCAGTGGCAGTAGGCTGCAGCGTCTTGTTCTGAAACGTTCTTTGTCGATGCTTTAAGGATGGACCAAACTTAATTGTCTTGCGAAAATGTGTACGTAGTCCTTGCAAAGATGTGTTGGTGTATTTGAGACATATATATGCATGAACGTACAGGTGCATTTGAGCATTTCGAGAAGGACGGCGAGTTCGTGTGCTACCCAATGCAATCGAGCCAGTCTGTGACGGCAATGTACAACCTGTACCGTGCCTCTCAGGTGGCCTTTCCCGGCGAGAAAATCCTCGAGCAGGCCAGCGCCTACTGCCGAGCCTTCCTGGACCAGAGGCGAGCCACCGGCAGGCTGGACGAGGACAAATGGGTGATTGCCAAGGACCTGCCCGGCGAGGTCGGCTACAGCCTCGACTTCCCCTGGAGAGCGAGCCTGCCACGCGTCGAGACGAGGACGTATCTGGAGCAGTACGGTGGCAGCGCCGACGTGTGGATCGGGAAGGTCCTCTACAGGATGCCACTCTTCTGCAACGAGGTCTTCCTCGAGGCGGCGAAACAGGATTTCAGGAATTTCCAGAGGCTATGCAGACTGGAGTGGCATGCCCTTGCCAAGTGAGCCTAGCCTTTCTCGTGTTTTTGATCCATTGCATATTTTGCATTGGTCTCTTCTTGCATTGCATGCCTTATTTGATTTCCAGCAAATTGAACTGCCAAGAATAATTGACCCGGCCTTCTGTGTCGAACTTGCTTTTGCTGCGCCCAGGTGGTATGACAGGAACGACCTCCAAGCCTATGGCGGCGGCGGCGGCGTGGCTCCAGACCTCAGCGCGTTGAGGGCCTATTTCTTGGCTGCAGCCAACGTCTGGGAGCCCGGGCAGGCGGCCGAGCGCGTCGCGTGGGCGCGCACCGCGATGCTTGCTGATGCTATCTCAGGGTACCTCCTGCAATGGCAATGCGATGCTTCTACTCCTGCTACTGCTGAATGCAGGAGGGACAGGCTTATCAGTAAACTGGAGCAGCGCGATGAGCAATTGATGGACACGTATTACACTTTTCTTCATTTTTTGAGAATTACATTATTATAGAACATATATGTCACACTCACTCTTACGAACACATTACTTATTATACTACTATTGTTAACATGTGTTGGGGGCGTGGTGGGCGCAGGGATGTGGAGGATGCGACGACGACAGAGACAGAGAAGGTCCTCCTGCGTGCACTTCGTGAGCCCATCGACCTTCCTTCTTCCTCTGACGACGATGCTTCTTCCCATGGTCTTCGTGAAGCTGTATGTATGATTGATTCATCAGTGTTGTTGATTTGCTGTTGGCATGCACTGATCCTATTTTGCAAGACGGATGATGCATTGCATTGGCTTTGCTGTTGCATGCAGTGGGGGCAGTGGCTCAGGTCATGGAGCCATGACGACTCGGCGTCAGTGGGAGGAAACACTGCGTTGCTGTTAGTTCGTGCGATGGAGTGTTGTTCAGGAAGGTACATCGTCTTATCCACCAACAGGAACGTCAGGCATCTGGATGATTACTCCAAGCTCCAGCAGCTCACCCATTCCATCTGCAGCAAACTCACGTCTAGGCTGCTTCTTGCGGCTCAGGTAGAATGCATGCATGCATCCTCTTTCAACTGCCCATGCTATCCACCAATTTTTACCAAAGCACAAAACGTTTCTGATCGTGACGATAAAAAAAAAACAGAATGGAGAAGACAAGGAAGCTGCTGATAGTAGCTCAGCCCAGCAAGTGGAGCTGGAGATGCAGGAGCTGGCTCAGTGTGTTCTTCAGAGCTGCAGCTCCATCGACGGAGCCACCAGGCAGGCATTTCTCCATGTGGCCAAGAGCTACTACTACGTCGCTCATTGCTCACCTGAAACAACTTATACTCACATCTCCAAGGTCATATTTGAGGATGTTGTTTAGCAAATCAAAGGGCACCAGACTGTCGGTATCTGTTAATCAAAAGAGATCTTGCTTCTTACGAAGAAGAAGAATCACCCCTGCAAATTTCTTATTCATTTGAGGATGTTGTTTAGCAAATTAAAGTGCACCAGACCGCCAGTATCTGTTAATCAAAAGAGATCTTAATTACTTCTTACGAAGAAGAAGAAGAATCACCCCTGCAAATTTCTTATTCATCTAACTGATGAAGATAGCAGAGTGTATTTATGTTATCCTTCGGTTAATTACTTGTCCTGATACCGTCATTGCTGGGCATGAAACGTACAAGAGACCTTATGTTAGTAGAGAAATCAATAGTGAAGTTCACCGGCGGTCTTCAAACTTGTTTAGTTGTGTGTCGTCTTGGTCCCTAAACTCACAAGTTAAATCGCCCATTTTAAGATCATCGAACTTGTTCATTTGTGTCCTCCGTTCCATATATAAACTCACATCGGTAGTTTAGATCCTCTTAGTTGTGTCACCCCTGTCCGTAAAAATGCAAATCACGTGTCTAGCTCTTCAAACTTGTTTAGTTGTGTCATCTCAGTCTGTACATCAAAAATCACCTATTTATTTCCTCAACCTATATATGTTCAGGTCGAGAAGAACTGAATTTCTAATCCGACTACTCAAATCAGGCTAAAAATCTGTCAAGGACAACTAAATCCTAGCACTATGAATACTACAGACAGCTAAATCCGGGCACTATGAATACTACAGAAATGAGAATAAGACTATATTTCCATTCAAAAGCTTCTGGTCATATACAGACTACAACATGTTTCTTTAAATAAGTACAGAATGTTTTTAACGTAAATCTACAGCATGTTTTAGATTAGTCCTAACCAAATGATGTGGAGCATTACCTCAAGTACAATTTGACCAAAGTGTAAAATCCAGAAAAAGCAAGAAGAGGGTAGCACAGGAACAACTTTGCAAAACAACAGGATTTCTCTGAACAACTGAGCTACGGAAAACAACAGGCAAGTAACATTTCCTGTTTGTCAGTGACTCAGTGTTGAGTGTGTCACACTCTAATCTACTGAAAATCTATCATGCAGATTTTTTTACTGTTCTCTTTGCATAACAAATTCAGAACTATAGAACTACCATAAGCTTTGGGCTATGTTGCAAAAAATTGCAATCCACACTGTCATTACACGCAGAGTGCTATATACATCTCACATGCTGAAATGGTGAGAAGCAGATAGCAAGTACTGCACACACTACTACGAAAACTGCAGAGTTCGCACCTGGTGATCCGGTGGTGTATACGACGATTTGCATGGGATATTCGTTCTTGGGCAGGTTTGTGACAAGCGGGATCACGCGCGCGTTGTAGCCGGCCCGCACACCCAAGGTGATGTTCTGGTCACGCTCAAGGCGCGCCACCTCGGTCCTCAGGTTGAACACGGAGTTGTCGTTGGAGAAGAATTCAGGCCAGTCGTCATTAACAGGGTTCCCATCATTGTTCAACCGAAAATACCAGATCCTCCGCCCCGAATGCCCGTTGAACCACCTCAACAGGCGACGCCTCTGTTACAATGGAACACTTGTTTAACAACTGAATGAACTGTCTGAATACACATTGTTCTGAGAAAGAAATGTTCAGAGATAAAATTCTTTACGGATTTCTCAGAAATGTCAAAAACAATATTGTGATGCGATAAGAAATGACCAAGATCAAATCCCTCAAGTACACATCATGACAAAGAACTACAACAGTTACTTCAGTTAAGACTTCCACATCCTGAATTCATGACAGAGCAATTCGTAAAGTCACCACAATCTAGATCAGACAACAATTTCTATATAAGTGGTAGGAAATTGGAAGGTAACTGCATCGTAACAAATTCAGAGGCGCAGGAATACAAAGAAAACGTAACTATTGCTAACTAGGATCGATAGGATTTGAGAGACTGATCACCGTGAACTTGTCATGAGCAATAATTAATAGGTTCAGACTCCTTTCGAACAGGTGGTGAATTTCAGTAAGTTCAGACTTTAGGATTGTGGCCAGGAGAATGCAATAATCAGATCGGCGAGTTGTTGCGAAAATCAACGCAAAGAAGAAACATCCACTTCCACTCTTAGAAGGTGTTCCGAGTAACCCGTTCGCGGGATGAACGCGAGGAGCAGCCGAGGAGTCGAAACGAGAAAGGATGGCGAACTCACAGAAGGTGGAGGCGGAAGGGGCAGCGGCTCCGGAGTCGACGGGATGGCCTCGACCGTCCACTGCATCATCATGGTCTCGTCGCCGTTCCTGGCAGCGACGGTGACCCGGTTCTTCTTTCTCCAGGAGCGGCGGCCGTCGTTGGCGTAGAGGCAGAGCTCGTCGGTGTTGTGCAAGCGGTGGTCGTTGTTGTGCAAGCGGACGTAGTTCTGGCTGGCTTCCACCCTTACGGCCGTCCACATGATGGGAGGGTACTGGTGCGGCAGGTCGTTATCGCGCTGGACGGCGCGGACGCCGTGGTTGCCGTACGCCACAGCCTCACCCTGGTGCGCGACCGCGAGGTACCGGCCGTAGGCGGCGCCCTGGAGGAGGAGAAGGTTGCCGCCTCCTTCGCCTTCGACAGGCCAGAGGTCCACCTTCCACACCGCGTTCAGGGACGGGACGGCGCCGAGCGAGCGCAGGGAGACGTGGGTCCCGTCCTTGTCGGCGTGGACGTACTTGTCCCGCGCGCGGCTCCGCAGCCGCACGAAGCTCCCTGCGGGGAAGAGGTCCATCGCGACGGCGGCGGGGCACCGGGTGGTGGGGGTGGTGCGGTGGTGGCGCCGGTGCGGCGAGCAGATGGCCGGCGGGCTGTTTCGTGGAGGGGAAGGCAGGGGAGGGAGAGGCGACTGCTAGAGCAGAACAGGTGTTCGATGGGAATTGGGACGGGGCGGTTACGTTTGGGCGGAGTGGAGGCGGGGTATTTGAAGTTGAAACTTCAAGGCGAAGGCGCTTCTGGAACTCGAGTCGGTTGCATTCGGCTTTCCACTGACATGTGGGACCATTTCCAGCTGGCGAATACGCCTCGACTGGCCAGAGCCAAAGGCCAATGCTGCGATTTCAGCAAGGAGAGCTGGCCTGAGCCCTGACTTTACAGCATCACAGTTCATCCGTGTGTCAGGTGTCACGAACCTGTGGATTGGATTTGGGAAGGAAACCAGCAAGAAAATGGGAGCAATCAGATAGCTGGATTGAGAATCGGAAGCACAACAAGCATGCGAGGAAGAAGACAGAACGACGAAGGCAGGTTCATATATATTTCTCATTCCAATCATATATTTCTTCATATAAAGTGTATTGTCTCATAGATCAACATCCTGGGTGCTCACTTCAACGTTATTGAATATATTTCTTCATATAAGTGTATTGTCTCATAGATCAACATCATGGGTGCTCATTGTCCAAAAAAAAAACCCCCATCATGGGTGCTCAATTCACCATTATTCAGGCACAACTACTGTAGCTGAAATTGGTGAATGCTCAATTGAATATCCACAGCCCTCATGGATCTTGCACTGCCTGAGGATAAAACTTAAGGAGCCAGAATACCAACGTCAGTAGAACATTAACAGTGATGGTTTTGTTGGAACTACTGACTGATGTAATTGCAAGTAGTTTGTGGCCAATTCTGACAGTGTATGGAGCAAGCAGAGTACAGTCAGCCCAGGAGCACTCCAAGCATGCCCAGCTACTAAGGCCAGCGAAATCAGAATGTCCATGCAAAACCGAGCAGCTCCAGTTAGTGACGATGACCATCAATCGAAATAGAATAAAGATAAAATAACACATTGCTCTTCTGCTATATTTCCATTTTAGAACATTGTAACGGATGTGGCCAATACAGCTGTCAGAACTGACTGAAGCACCAAAGTTCAGGGTAAACAGATAGCAGCAATAACTTTGCTTCCAAGCGTTGGACGAAGAAGCAGGTCAGATGTAGCACAACTGGGTTCGCAGCTTCGCGCCTCAACAACAACCCATAGATGCTGAAATGTTTCCTGGGTTGGTGTCAATGATTCCCTAGGCGCTCTCCAAGCATTTCCCTCCGTTGAACACCTGCCATCCTAGTACTGAAAGCTGAGAACTCCTGGTGGTGATCAAGAATGTGGTTGTACTGTTGTGGTGTGGTTCCAGCAAGTTCTGATGGTAAGGCAATTCAGGAAACACCTGGTGGGCATGCAATGTGCAGTGGCGTCCTCTGCGCTTGAGATCATGGTTGCAGAAGTTGATGAAGGCTTGTAGTGAAGGCGATGGCGATGTTCTGGAGTCCTCTGTGTCAGTCCCCTTCGAAAAGTATGGTGGTGGTGGTGGTGCACGCGAAGGTGAGGTAGACGATGACGGCGGCGGCGACACGGGTGTCGATGCTTGTGCCCCCAGATGTGCTCGGCCCACTCGTTCCGTTGGCGCTGTCGTCCAAGCCGCGCCGTGACAGAACACGCCCGCCGCTACGCCGGCGCCAGGACACGCGCCCGCCCCGCCTTGCCATGTACAGCCGAGGGCGCCAACCGCACCACGCAAGGCGCCTGGCAGCTCACGAACGAGCCGCGCGCGCAGCGGCGCACGTTCTTGGACTGCGGCGCAATGCGCCACATCCTGCACGGGTCCGCGTCGCGTGGACGAGCGGGATGTGCGCAAGGACGCCACGCTCCGCCGGGCGACGGTGAGCCTAGCCTCGTCCTCGTCCCTCCGGCGCCCAGCAGACCCGGAGCAGCAGACCACGAGGCCAGAGCACCTAGCAGACCGAGGGCAGGCGAGGACGCCGAGGAGCGCGTGGTGCTCTACGGGCTCCTACGGGGCCCGAGCAGCTTGATGAGGCGAGAGGCGGGACTCACTAGGCTGCCGGAGGGCCACCTCACCGCTCGCCACCGCCGTCCTATGAATGCTCTCGGCGATGCGGTGTGTGCAGTGATTTACCAAGAACCCATCAGTGAACTAGCAAAGAATAATAACCATCCGAGCACCAGTGGTCTAGTGGTAGAATAGTACCCTGCCACGGTA
>JAKNSH010408015.1:0-12714 GCA_027790015.1 Cymbopogon flexuosus
GTCCAAACCCCCGCCCCCCTCCTCTTTCCCCTTGTTTCCGCAGTTTTGTGCGCCACCCGGCCTTCGAGCCGGCTAGGCTTACACTGTCGCCGTGGCCGCACCCACGCACGCGGTACAGCGAGCTGCTTGCCGACTGCGCCACGGCCTACTACTGCCTCTCCGCTGTTGTCAACCACTAAAGCTCTAGCCTCTAGCACATGATCATCCTCTCTTATTTTTCCTTCCGGTCGCCACGCGTGCCGCTATGGCGCACAGACACACGCACGAGAGCGGGCGTTTAGCCGGCCTTGCTGTCCGCCACCCGCAAAATGTGGCCGCCGCCAAGGCCTGAGACACGGGCCCTGTCACAGCGCGCATGGACCCCCGGAGGCCGGAACCCTCGCCCGGAGACAGCCTGGCCGCGCGCGCCGGCGCTACCATGTACGGATCCCGGAAGGTACCGCAGGCGCACGATCGGCCAGCCTGGACTGGATCCTTTGCTTGCACGCCGAGCACAGACAAACTGGATTCTTTGCTTGAGCGCCGACCAAAGACAAATGGATACTGTGACTCCACGCGATCCCCCTCACAATTGCCCCAGCCTGGCTCGCCGCCCCCACCCCTGCCTTTCCTCTTCTCGCTGAACGGCTACCTACTACCATGACAGTAAAATAAAATCGTCGTGGCTACTACGTTACGAGTACATCATGTACCATGAGTTAACAGGTTTTGGTCTTCTTTTGTTTGCACAGCTGTCAACAACTGAGATGACGGAGGAGATAGACCCCGCGGTGCAGGGTGTCGTGCTCAACCTGCTGCTGACCATCACGAGGAACCTCAATGGTGACGGAAGAATGGATGCATGGTTTCAACGGGTTGGCCTGGCTGATGAAGCCGCAAGGCTAATGGCCGAGGTTGAACGACTGAATGCGCTAATGAATGATCATGTCAAAGGGAGGGTGGATGAGAGTGGGCCTTTGTCTCGGTCTCTCGGTCGTCTGAGAGATTTGCTCTACGACACTGATGACGTTGTCGACGAGCTCGACTACTTCAGGCTTGAGCAGCAGGCTGAGGCTGGGGCTGCTGCCGAGGGAGGTATGTCTGTCTGTCTGTCTGTGTGGTTGCACATCGATGTGCTTGTACTATGATATGCATTATTAGCAAAAGAAAAGCTCCTCGTGGGACGCCATTAATATCTATTCTGCGCTCCACATTGTTTTGTTTTCCCACAGATACGATTGCTCGGGATATTGAAGTGCTAGAAGCCGGAACAGATGCATCAAGGGACAACTCTGGCAAACACAATAGACGGTCAAAGGCAAGGGAACATTTCACTATAACGGAAGAAGACGCTCAAGGAAAGCCTCTAACGGCGGAGTGTGTGCACTGTGGCAGATCATTAAAATGTGAGACTAGTCAAGGTACTTCAGTACTAAAAAATCATCTCAAGACTGCGTATTGCCACAAAAAGCGTGCATCAAATGAACAATCCCCACAACCTTCAAGGTAATATGATTTACATATTTGAAGTCAACTGTATTTTTTCTTCTTCATATCCTTGTACAAATTTATATCTGGGAATTAGCACACTTCCGCAGTATATATCGAATTATGCCTTACGTTCCAAATTACAAGTAGACTATGATATAAGCATTGCATCTATATACTCCCCGCGGTCCATTCTATCTGGCACGAGTTAGAATGACATGGTCACATAGATTACATTTTGACCATCCATTTATTTTATATAATATTATATATATGGTCAAACTATTGGGTGCCTCGGACTGCCAATAACTTTTGGAAGCCCCGACCCTATCTAGCCCAACCAGCTGCAGAAATGCGTAGGCGGATCCAGGTGCTGACGCGGGCAGGTGGAGGGACCCCTCCCAGACCCAGCATACCGGACCCATAAATTTCTAGGTTAGACTATGTACAAACATTTTTGTCGTGACGATACATAGAAAACCACGGGTAGTGTGAATCAAAACTAATTCGTTGTTGTATAAAAACCTCTTCGTCAGCTAGCTGCTCCACCTAACACAGGGTGATGCAGGTTGACACATGCTGACACAAGGTCACATGCATGCATCCATTCCAGTGTCTTTCATTTTTTTCATGATGATTCTTCAATAAAGCATCCGATTCAAAAACAGGTTTCACCATTGAACTCCTGATATTTTTATGCATGATTCAAGATCCATTGTGAATATATTTTTTTAATTCAATATCCATTATGAATATATTTTTAAAAAATTAAAAATTAAAATTTGTGCATGAGGATAGAGTTTTTTTTGCTTCTGTCTACGCATAAATTCTTGTAAGCGAATGCATATAAACATGGAAGATGCTCTCATCTTCTTCCAAAATTTGAAATTTGAATCATGGCACATGAAAAGGCCAATTGGATGCATAAAATCACCTATCAAAAAATCCATAGAAAAGTTTTTGATGCCGATGTTGCATGGTAATTTCTAGTTAGATGAGTCCAAAATGCTTTTGATAGCGTGCAAAAACCTCTCCACGAGTTTGACATTCCACCTAACAGGCGTGATTCACTCAATCATCTTGCTTCCTAACATGGTAACAGTGCATAGAATATGGATACCACAAAACATGGAAATGATCTCGTCTTCTCCAAATTTTGAAATTTAAAGAGTAACATGTGACAGACGATCGAATTCATTGAATCAATGTTCAATATGCTCGGCAACATTTTTACACCTTTCATAGAAGCTAGGTGTTCGATGAATAAAAATAGTTGTATAGAAGCATAGAAATTCTAGAAACACATGAATCATAGATACATCTAGCTGCAACACCTACAACTAGGAAAAAAACATGAGACATGAGTATAGAAATTTGTCCACACAGAGCATAGAAATTGTACACATGACACAAAAATAATTCTGACCACAACCATCGCCAAACTCATCTCATCTACAACTAAAACCAAGCATAGAAATTAACTAGGGAAGAGCATACAAACATCCAAACTAAGGCCATCGATCACACATGAAGCATAAAAATTTATATGGAGGATGCAAACATGGATACATCAAACATGAAGCATAAAAATTACGAGTATACAAACATCCATATACAGATAACTACACAAGAATGTTCACACAAATTTGTTATAACATCAACTTTCAACATTAACCAATCAACAGCATCAAGATAACACTACGCCACCACCCGAATCCAAGTGTTATGGAAGTCATGATCGTCGCAAGCCACCTTGTCTGAGGCACCATTGACCTCTCTAACCAAATTGAGAGTTCACCCATTCCAGCCATCCTAGATCAGAACAAAATACATAGAAACATGTTTTAGCCGGAGCAAAAAAAACTTATAAGGGCATGGTAGGGGTGGCAGCTAGGTGGTGGTGGGAATTAGGGATTAGGGTTTCAGGGCATTATATCTTTAGATTTAGGGTGTATATGACCATGTATGTGTGCGCGCGCGCACGCGCACCCGGCCATATACACCCTAAATCTAAAGATATATATATATATATAAAGTATATGATCACACTAGACCATTCGGGGAGTTTGTATATCAAGTATGCATGCATACATAGAGTATGTGGACATATTTATTTTATATACAACAATAATGGCATTTTTCATAATATATTAAAAAATATGGGTTCCATGAAATTTTTTCATGTGGTAAGGTGTAGGGTATCTTAATATGAGTATCTAAGCATACTCAAACCGATAAACAAGTACGAACACATACACAATGTTGTTTTTTTAAGATGGGGGTAACTACTAGGAGTATGGAAAATGCATGTCTGCATGCACGCGTCAAAATGTGTCAACCAATGTTAGCCCATATCAGTCGCTGTTAGGTGGAACATCCAGCTCGCGGAGAGGTTTTTATGTAGTAACAAACTGATTTTAATTCACTCGGCCACTAGTTTCTACGCATCATCGCGACAAAAACTTTTGTATGCGTTTTGACCTGAGAATTTATGCGTCTTGTTTGCTGGGTTTGGAGGGGGACCCCCACCTGCGCGCATCAGCATGTGGTCCACCTGCGCTCGTTGCTGGTGGGCTGACCATGGGGGTTGGCTGGGGGCTTCAAATAGGATGTTGGTTTACGACATTGTAATCCGTCCCCATGATGGATGTTCTGGTAGAATGGCCCCGTATGTGGGTAACCCTAGCTGGCATACTTGAGTAGTAGTGAACAGCTTAATTAGACGTGGTGTCTAGGCTCGTTGCTACCTTCATTTGCCTCATACAAGTACGGGTAGAGGGGTAGGTGGACAGGTGGTGACAACCCTGTTCGTCCCTAGCACTCCCCCCACGTCAGTGTATGGCGTCGAGCCGTAGGCCGAGATCGGCTAGCGGATTAGCTGTGCTCCAGTGCCCGATGTAAGTCAACAGTGATCTTGGCAATCTTAATTTGGAATTTCTAACCCTTTTTATAGACATGTATTTGTATGATCTTCTGCTATCTTAACATAGGTATTTATGATATGCCAGCTTCAATTTAGATTTATTATTTGCTCTTTCTTTTATCTTTACCCTTGAGATTGGCTTGAGTGTGTGTGTCACACTATCTAAACTACACCATGTTTACCCCTATTATGAACATTGGTCAACTATGCAGTCTTGTTATCTATAGATACATTTATACCATGCCTTTCTTCAGGACAATATAAATAACGATGCCCTAAATACTTCCGGGTGAAATGCTACAACTGTATTTCTATGCTGGCGGACTTGTTTTGTAAACATTGCAGAATACCAACCAGTGTTTCTTGGCCTTGTTGCTAGGATATCCAATTCTAGTGATGACGCTAGAAATGCCAACAAGCATTTCTATCTTGTTTTCATCTGTGACTAGCCAAGGAGTTCAAGATTAAGGATCCCAAGACCCCCTTATTTAACTGGCCTCTAAATGTTGTCCTAGGCTACCGGATAGTTGCCTCTGTTAGCATGTTGGTACCCCTTCCAAAGAAAACCCCGTCGCTTCTTGTCGATAGCCTTAAGCACCCATTCAGGAAGGTCTAAGGCAATTAGCCGATAAATGGGGACAACAATCAGAACCACCTTCACCAAGACTAATCGCCTAGCTTTGTTTAGAAGAGAGGCCTTCTAGTCAGGAAGATAATCAGCCTGTCCGAGGCCGCGATGGTGATAGATTGACTGCCCTAGCTCTCCATTAACCAAGATTTGTGTCAAAGAGGTGGACAGGATCAAGCATGTAAGGTCCCGCCACCGTTGACTGAAACCCACCTTGCTCATGACTTCTAGAAGGAATGACCAAGAGACAAAATCAAAAGCCTTGGAAATATCTAGCTTGAGAAAGACATTCTTCTGGTGCAAAGCTTTGACCATCCGTTGAACCAACATAAAATTATCATGGATCCTCCTTTCCCGCACAAAAGCACTTTGGGTTGTAGAAATCAAGGAAGGCAAAAGAGGGGCTAGACGATTTGCCAAGAGTTTAATCACCGATTTAGCAAGCTGTGAATCAAACTTATAGGCTGGAAGTCCTTTACTTCTATTGCATCTACTTTCTTAGGCCATGTTCAAGAGATGAAATTTAAAACATGGCCATGCTGGATGGTAGCCAAGGCCACCAACACATCACCCTTAATAATGCTCCAGCAATATTTGTAAAATCTTCCTATAAATCCATCCGGTCTAGGGGCCTTGTGTAGATGCATATTCTTTATAGTAGCCCACACTTCCTCCTCTGAAAAAGGGGCATCCAGAGCAGATAGATCATGGTGCTGGATGGCGAGCTTCTCCAAATCAAGAGTAAAATTCCTCTCTTCAGCCTTGCTAAGAATGTTCTCATAAAAATCAAATACTGCCTTCTGCTTCTCATCCTGCGACCCGACCACATGATCACCGACTTGTAATTTTGAGATGAAGTTCTTTTTTTAATCTGAACTTCTGATGAAAGAACATAGTTTTGGTATCACCTTCCTAAAGATAAAAAGTCCTAGACCGCAATCGAGCAATAGTTTGCTCCAATGAAGCCAAGCCAAGATAGTGAAGTTTAAGTTTCCTTCTCAGCCATTCCTTGCTATCAGAGAGTGCCTTGAATCTCTCTCAATCTCTATGTGGTGAAGAAGTTCTTTGCAAAATCTAACTGGGCTTTAATATTAGCCACCTTCTGTTACCCCCATTTTTGTAACCCCTTACTGAGTCATTGCAGCTTAATGAAAAAACGCTCAACACAGTTCGAATGTGTTGAAGCCTCCAATTCTGTTTGGCGGCCTCTAGAAAACCAAGGATTTTTGTCCACAAGCTTTCAAAATGAAATCTATGCTTGGCACTAGTGCATACCTTCAGACCAAGAATGAGTGGGCAATGATCAGAGACACCTGCTACTATGCATTATAGGACATCATCAGGGAAAATACCTTCCCAATCACCACAATAGAAAGCCCGATCTAACCTCACAAGAGTAGGCAATCTCTCATTTGAGCAAGTATATTTACGACCCAAGAGCGGAATCTCCCTAAGATCATTGTCATCCCAAAAATTCCTGAATCTCCCCATCGTTGCTCTATGCAAATTAGCATTGTTCTTATTAGCAGCCTGATAAATCAAATTAAAATCTCTAGCCACGAGCCAAGGGCCATTGCACATTGCCTTGATATTCCTAAGCTCTTCTAGAAACAAAACCTTTTCGTCATCTCCTTGTGGCCCATATACCCTAGTGAACCACTAATTACGACCAACCTGCTCCAAGAATAGAACATAAATAGAATAAGAGTCCACCCCTAAAGCAATAGCGTGGCAAAAACCCTCCCCCTTCCAAGAAATCGGCACACCTCCTCCAGTCTCATGGGTATGGAGAGTAATGAAATTATCATACGCAGATCCAAATACCGCAAGGAACATATGTTGGGACATATTAGCAACCTTAGTTTCTTGCAAACACACAATGTCAACATTGCTACAGAGGACAATATCTCTGACATCGTGGTAGGGACCCCGGATGAGGAGCCCTTTTTGATGCTTTTGGATCACAAGCAGAGGGATAAGCTTATCCACCGGTCTCCACACCTTGTCCAGCTCTTGAAGCATAGAATCAACCCCTAAGCCTTGGGAGGTGACCACGGTGGCTGGGGCAGGGGTCTGAGCACGGCATCGCTGCCTAGAGTAGACTCGGAGAGGGCATGAGGCAAGGACCACACCTCACTGTGAATCCGCCCTCCTTCGGATGCAAGCTGAACTGGCAGCATAGCGGGCCCCGAAGAAGCCAGCAACCCCAGCCTTAGGGGCTCCCCCAAGAGTAGGTAGTCGGTAGCCGACGACAAGGCAAGCCCCGTACTAGGCGATGGTGAGTTGAGCTCTAGGAAGTTGGGCGGGGGCGCCCTGAGGCAAGCGCGGTGATGCCGGCCCTGCACCAAGTGCCGGTGAATTGAGCTCTTGGATATCAGGCGGGGGCACGCACTGGGGCGAATGCAATGAGGCCGGAGATGAAATTCCATATGTCGCCAAGCTGGCAAGGGGGCTCATGAAGAAACAAGACCCAGTCAGCTGGCTGAGGGAATTTCAAACCATGGCCTCACTGAAGCCCGGACCAGAACCAGACTCGTTTGCAACAATGCCTGGCCCAAGAGGAACATCAGGAAGACAATTCAAGACCGGCCGAACAACATTAATCATGGAAGTTGGCCCATGGATAACGTCAATCAATGGGAAAGGCATCGAAGTGCACTACACTTGGGAATGCGCAATGATGGTAGAGTTACCCCCCACGGCGGCCCGCGTGCAATTACTTGCGCCACTTCATCGGTTATTGGGATGGCCTCGGTACCATGCACAGCCACAACGGACGTTGGGTGACAGTCACCTAGAGAGTGCGGCTCCTAAACGGTCTTCTTGGATTCCAAAGCTAATCGCAGAGAGCAGGTCTGGCCCACGTGAGACCTCCCCTAGATAGCCTCCAAACGTGAATCACCATGACTGGAACCAGCGCCCCTTGTCGGAACTAAACCAGGCGGCGGTGAGGGGGAACGGACACGCCGGTGGCGCCTTACAGAATCATCTTCATATTTCCCTCCAATGGACGGAGGAGGACCTTGGTCCAAACCACCGGAGTGGATAGCTTTAGAAACTGCAATTCCATAGGGTACGCCAGAACTCTCTTAACCGGAGGATCCTCGATGATGGCCATCGGTGGCTCAACCACCCAGAGTTCCTTCTTAGATGGGATCGCCGACGAGTCTGAACTCCAGGACAAACACCAGAAACGAGATAGGTCCATGAGCCCAAGTGTATCAGGATTCACTAGCTGCACCCAAGCATGAGGACTCAAGAAACTATTGATCGTAGAGGTTCCCAAACGTGAGCAGGTATGCCGCGGAGCTTGATGTCCATCAACACAGCAGAACACGACCATAGGCACCTAACAAATGACTCCATCGCTTGCACAAGAGACTAAAGTTGAATCCAAATGAATTGATCGACTGCCGCAGTCCAACCAGATGTTCAACCAAGCCCAGGTTAGGAAGAACTAGTAGGCAACTTGTTGAAGAATCCTCACGAAGCACAAGAGAAGTGGCAACCACCTCAATTCTAGCCGGAAGCACCGCGGCCACGTCCACTGCCGTGGCCAGTGGTCCTTCGCCAATGACAGTCACCAATACGGCAGTAGCAAGGTCCTCCTCAGCCCTGGCCACTTGATCACAACAATCGATGATGCATGGAGGGTTCCACAGCTTTAGAAGGCATTTCAGGTGAAGAAGTGCTCGAGATGGAATAGCACCTTGAGCAGAATGTGAATGCTACTGCACAGGACGCCACTGATAGCACAGGCGCCAGCGATGACTCGGCTGCCATGCCCGCGAGCCTTGATCCTGGCCATGAACCTCCATACGCCCTGTGTCACACCATCGCCACCAGCCACAACCCCAGAGAAGGCCGTTGCGTGGGGGGGTGGGGTAGTGCCAGTAGTCTCATAGGCTAGAGAAATTTGTCGCCACACGGAGACACAGCCAGGAGCTGGAGGATGGGAGGAGTTTCCACCCCTGAATACCCCAGGACACATGTAGGAACAGTGGCCCAGCGATCAACAACGGAAACAGCGAGGCTTCCGGTGACACTGGGCAACAGTGTGGGATGGTGAAACACAGTTGAAGCACTTGCCCTCCAGGTCCGCCAGGATTGGACGACGAGGAGGGCGAGCCGCATGTCGACGACGACACCGAGCGCTGCGAGTTTCAGCCTTCTGCCACACTACAGGATCCTGACGGACAGCAGCTGCCCGCGTGGGAACGAAGATCCCGCTGGAGGAGCGTAATCTTGGGCGCCCACCTAGAAGCCTTAGACATATTAGGAACATCGCCCGCAACAGGAGTAGCCGCGAGTGCCCTTACGTCTGCCGCAACGAGCCTATCTCCGCCCACCGCCGGAGCCGCCGCACAGGAGGCGCTCGAGGACAATACAACTACGTCACGATATGAGGGTATCAGAGCACCAACGCTCGAGCTTGGAACACCCGCACAAGAAGAACGGTGCCCCTCAGGCAGAAATAGGGGAGGAAGAAGCCAACGTCTCCAAGCGAGAGGCAGGCGCGAATGCCGATGGGGTGCCCACCTGTTTTGGGGTGAAATCCGGCGGGGGGCAGGTGGAAGGAAAGGAGACGTTGGGGGAGGGAGAGCAGGGGTTGGGAGCCATGGTCCTTTTTGCATTGTAGCCTTAGGATTTAATCACATTTACAGATTTAGGGAATATGATCCATGTTCTCTAAAGGAAGGTTTGGGTGATAGATGTGGCAATACGCCCAACAAATCTTGTCTAGACTAAATTTGGGTGCTTATTTTCTTCTTAACCAAACACCAGCTAGTTCCTCCTAATTAAGTTGGCTCTCTTTCTTCTTTTATGTTCTCTAAGGCCCCATTTGGCTCTTTGGAATTGAAAGAATTGAGTTCGTTATTATTTAGAACATATTTGAGCTTACTAATGGGCCAACTTGCACTCTATATGGGTTCAAAGTAATCTATTTGGGCCTTGGAGTTGAAACGGTGTATCTTAGAAAGTGGTGGAATCTCAAGTTCTTTCTTCCACAACTATAATTTATACTACAAATTCAATTTCGAAAATTCCAGGGATCCAAACGGGCCCTAAAGGAATTCTCCTTTTAAGTTGGCTTCCCATTTTTTTATGTTCTCTAAAGGAATTCTTGTTGGTCCAATAGAACGGCATGAAAGAGTTAGTTGATGATTTCAAGTAAATGAATGCTGTGACTAAGCTTGTTATGGTGGCCTACATATATAACACAATATATAGGATTGGTGTAAATGCATTGTCAATTGCTAATGACTCTGGGTGTACATATATAAGTTGTCTTACTGAACTTCATTTTCTTACAGTGTGGATGATAGTGTGGATGCATCAGGCAGCGGAAACGCCAGAACGGGTAGCAGAAAAAGGAGAGTAAATATTGCATCTGCGACCCTTAAGTTTAACAATGTTGAATACTCTAGAAAGATGCTGTTACTAAGTCGTCAATTAAAAGAAGGCCGGGACAGAGTGAATGAATTGCTCAAACTGCTTAAATTCCGAAGTTCTGAAAGTCCACATTACCATCCGACAGACACATCTTCTATTGTTCAGAACAAAATATTTGGCAGGTTGTACGAGATGCAAGAGATCAGCAAGATGATGAGTGGTCATGACTCAAAATTACTTACTATAATACCTTTATTAGGCATAGCGGGCGTTGGTAAAACACTGCTCGCACAATATGCCTACTCCATTGCAGAACATCATCAGTTTCATCATAGGATATGGATTACAATGTCTACTGATTTTGATGAGATGAGACTTCTTTGAGAAATGCTCGATTTTGTCTCTGAGGAGAGGCATGATCACATACAGAGCTGTGCTAGGCTTCAGGATATGCTTAGAAGCTGCTTAAAGTCGAAGAGGGTCCTACTCATATTTGATGACATATGGGACACCACCATGCATGTTGCCTCATGGAAAAGAGTGCTGGCTTCGGTTATATCTAGTAATCCAGAAGGCAGTGTTATTTTCATCACTACCAGGAGTCTGTCAGTCGCAAAAATGATTGGCACAGTTCGACCAATAAAAGTTGGTTGTTTGGAAGCTAATGATTTCTGGATGTTTTTGAAAGAATGCGCCTTTGCTGATGAAAACCATGAAGAAAATCCAAGTTTAGAAATCATTGGTATGGAAATAGCAGAGAAGCTAAATGGAAACCCGTTGGCAGCACAAACAGTCGGGACCCTACTAAGACAGAATCCTACCGTGGACCACTGGAGCAGCATTCTGAAAAATGAAAAGTGGAAATCCCTGAAAATCAGTGAAGGAATAATGCAAGCTTTGAAGCGAAGCTATGATTTCCTACCTGCGCCATTGCAACGGTGCTTTAGCTTTCTAGCTCTGTTTCGAAGGGATCTTCTCTTTTCTGATCGACTGTATTTGATAAGATACTGGGTTGCACAAGGATTTGTGGACCACAAGGATAGAAGTACAAAACCAGAAGATACAGGGAAGGATTATCTTGATCTTTTAGTGAACTATGGCATGATTGAATATGATGAGAGTGATGAACAGTTTTTCATGCATTATCTTATGCATGATTTGGCTGTTGAGGTTTCAAGAACAGAGTTTGAGACTATAAATGGGCTAGACTGCAGAGATATCTTGCCAACTGTACGCCATCTGTCAATAATGCCTCCTGATGCATATAAAAATGCATCGCATCATGATGATTTTGACAAAAGAATGAAAAAAATTACATCAGTGACAGTGAAGAGACTAAGGTCCCTTATCATTGGGTATCATAATCTACATTTTCTCAGAGAACTTCAGAGTATATTCAGAGAGGCAAAGAGTCTACGGTTGCTTGAAATCTATGGAAATCCTGCTGATATTATTTCTTTCATGTGCAACTTAGGAAGCTGTACACATCTTCGCTATCTAAAGCTTCGAGTCACTGAACCATTTAGTCAACATCCGTCTGTACCATTGAGCAAATGTTACCACCTTCAAGCTTTAGAAAATAAATATGGTTACAAAGTCGATGGAGTGAGTAATCTTGTTAACTTGAGGTATCTTGATGTGACAATGAGAGAATTGCCTTCTGGTTCTAATGATGGCGAAATAAGAGATCCTGAGATTGTGCAAGATCTAAGAGATCAGCAATCAACTCGCTTTGATATAAGACAGATCCAAAACATGAAAAAGCTTGTAGAGCTTCATCTATCTGAGCTTGAAGAATGTGATAATGGGGCCACTGAAGGTTATGGGCCAATACTAAGGGACAAAGAACTCTTAGAATCACTGTCCTTGTCATGGAAGTTTGCTAAGAAAGGCCTACATTCAGAAGCATCAAAGAATATGCTTGAAGTTCTTCAACCCTACAAAGCAGTTAAAAAACTGTATATTCAACGGTACAATAGCGACAGCTTACCCATCTGGTTTGCAACTTCTACTGCTAATTTACAGGTTCTAAGTCTAAAGGGTTTTGAAGAATTGCAAAAACTCCCGTCTTTGACAAGACTTACAAATCTTACAAAACTAGTGCTGGTGAATATGCAGAAAATAATAGAAGTAATCATTCCCTTTTCACTCGAGAAGCTAACAATGTGTGAAATGCCCAAACTGGAGAGATGCAGCTGCAATTCCGTGAAGAATTTTAACTCTACTTTAAAGGTACTAGAGATAAGGAAATGCCCTCAGCTTAAGTCATTTCCTCTCTTTGAGTACTATAAGCAGATTAAAG
>JAKNSH010408099.1:0-10762 GCA_027790015.1 Cymbopogon flexuosus
TGTATAGTCAAAAGGCATATGCTACTTAAAAGATGTGCAAAAGGGCATCCCACTTATTCTGGCAGCCCAAGAAAATGCAGCAATCAACAAAGCATTTGAAATATGCAAATTTAGCATTGTAGAAACAGAACCATCAATGCCTATGTTGATGTTTCTGACCTCGAAAATGGATAACCTATCAAGGAATGGTGCTAACTTTAAGGTCCAGGCTCACTACTATCAATTTTCAACTTGAAAAAGAGAATGCATGAAGCACCAAAATATTTGCAAGCTTTAAAACAGACTTGTTATTTGTCAAGAAAAAAGGGAAATATTTGCATAACAAAATGTTCTGACTTCTGAAGAAAACTTAGAAACAAAAGAGCAGAATGTAAGTGGGAGAAGGTATGCAGCGTAAGATTGTAGATTGATTATTGAGTTACATGATACATGTACATATATAGGTAGACATAGGGGCAGCTTATGGAAACAGAACTGACCTCCGGTATCTCTACCATATACAACTCAATCTACACCCAAGCTGGACAAGGAATCCAACGCAGGGCAGCTACAAGGGCTGACCATAAGGCCCAGGCCCACGCCAGACATATACGGCTGTCTAACAGTAAGTATTTAAAGAAGAGTTTGCAATAGCGATAGTTAATGCATGTTGATAGATAAGAATCCCGGTGTTCATCACCATCAAGAGTATTAGTAGTTGCTACAACATATATAGGTCAGCTCCTTGTTCTTTTGATTGATAGGCAAGATGGTCAGTAACAGTAGACAGCATAGGAGGTTGAGAATAGTTGGTATATGATCTAGCTACAGTAGATAGGAAACGCACCATGCCTGGCAGGTATGCAATGCCTTTTTTGTATGTGTGTATATATGTATTCAAGTGTGCAATTCAGAGTAGCTTAACAGACTGTGTAACAAAAACAGTTACCAAAGATAGTACATCAATATCTATCCAAAAGCTGACACATACCTTGTTGATTTTCCATGTGAAGCAAATAAACTTCAAGACTGCTAGTGATTCCAATGAGTAGACTTCGCAAGTGGACAATTTCCAGGGGCAGGCTCGCATTAAAGAACTGATCAACAGTCTGCATATCAAATGGTGAAATATAAGAAGTTAAGAACCCAAAGAAAGATCAAAGTGATAGTTAAAATGTGCATGTACTCCCCCCTGGTTCTAAATGTAGGTCGTTTTAGGTTTGTCCTGAATCAAACATTTTTCGCTTTGGCCACCAATAGCTAAAAATCTAACTAGATTTACAGCATAAGGTTAATGCTTATATATTGATCATCATAAATGATATTTTCATAATATGTAATTATCTCTATGTGAATATTACACTTCTATAAAAACTTCTAATCAAAATTTAATCTCATAGACGCTGTCGATGTCCTGAAATGAAATGACTTACATTTGGAATTAGAGGAATATTAAGCACACTAATGAACAATGATTCGACAAAGCATAATTTTCAGTTTTATAATAAAAGCACTGGTTCAAAAGGTAATCGGAAATAATATAAACAGAAAATTTTTGCCTTCAAGATGGAAGCTCAGATATTCTGCTTGCACTTAGGATCAAATAGGATTACAGGTCATAAAAATGCAAAATGACTATGGTGAAGTTTGAACCATATTAATGCTAAAAAATGGTTTCCATTTATCTCTTGAGAGTAGGAGCATATTGTGCAGAAACTTCTGAGTCAATTAAAAAACTGACCTCCTCCACGATCCGGAATACTTCAACCACAGATCTTGCTTGTTTCTCATGAGCTGATAAAGGTGTCCAATCCTATCCCCACAGATGTTCAAGAAAAGAGAGCTTATAATCAATTGCATCAGACAATTGAATAGTCAGGACTTCGGAGAGACAGCGATGCCGTTTAAAGTTTCTAAAGTTAGCTAGGCACATCCAACATAGTGAAGTCAAAAGTGACAAACTACAGGTAATCAGGTACCAGTCGCTAACTGTTTCCTAGTCAGATGATATGGCACTCGTGAAGCTTAGATAGGTGGTTTGATTGTGGATTCCTGGAATTGAATAATGTAATCTCTAATCTCTCATCAACTGCACCATTCACAAAATGCGCTCTCACACACATTAAAGTTACCAGCTAACAGGTGTTCCGTGGTCCGGTTGGCAAATAACAGTAGGCCACATAAAACATCATTGTGGCAGGCTGGTAGTTTTTATGCTTCATCAATATACCACACGAACATTGTGCTGAGTGTGTGACTGGGCTTAGCAAATGATAGTACCTGATACAGATTGCAACAGTGCCATTTTTATACACAAAAAGGCAGAGAGCTCCCTTATCTTCTCTACAAATGCGTGTGCAGGGACATCACATATGCTTATCACTAAATGCAAAAGCATATGCACAATTAACTATATGCTCCATTTCACAACATAAATCCACGATGGTTATGCACATAGATCAAGGAGACACCAAGTCTAATGAAAAGTGGATGAGAAATAACAACATTGTTAAGTATTCCCTGTTCAATAGCATGCTACTACTACTCAACCTTTCACAGAACATTAACTAATAAAGAAATAAAGTAGCAGAGAACTTCTGCGGAATAACAAACCTCTATCTCAATAGTACGTTTTGTCCACTCCAAGACATTCTCGTGTTGAGCATGCAGCCATTGGAGAATAAGGGGTGAAGAAAAGCGGCCTACCTGTTAGATTCAGTTGTCATTTATTTATATGTAAATATGTTCTTGGAAATGCCAAGTGCCATAAAGATATTCCAACAGGGCTTGTTATAAAGGCCCCCAAAAAGGAGCAAGGGCATATTATCTAAAAACTGTTTGATATTATCCATGGAGGTTTGTCCTAGTAATGAACAGAAACTGATGAGATGTTAAGAAAATTTTGGGCAACTAAAAGCATCCAGTATTTAGACACAAATGGCAGCTCAAAAGAAAACCATGAAACAAAATTGCAAGTAAAGTGGCAAGGGACTATCCCAGAAAGGAGATATATTGAAGGAACATCAAATCATCTAAGACAAGGACATCAATCAGGACACTCGACAGCTTACCAGCACAAAATGGTGTGTCACAAAAAAAACAATAAAATGGATCAATTAATAGTTTGCCAATAGTCAAAGTGCCAAACCACTTGATTCCAAAATTCCAAGTAACTTATGTACCAAAGGTTATAAAGTACTCCATCCATTCCAAATTGTAAGTCGTTTTGGTTTTTCTAGGTACATAGTTTTTGCTAGGCAATTAGATATACATTATGTCTAGATACATAGCAAAAAAAATACATATGTAGAAAAGCCAGAACGACTAAAAATTCAGAATAGAGGGAATACCTAGTGCAATATCAAATCATGGACAAGACAATATAAGATGTCTCATTCCATAGGGAAAGATTATTTACTATTGATAAATAAAGAAAACCAAGACAAAGGAAGAGCTGCATGATTCAATTTAATAGATAAAGGATATTTCTCTTTTTTTCGAATGTGCAGGAGAACTAGCATAAAGGACATTTCCAAACATTAAAGTACTTATCATAAATATTAAGAACACTGTGATGCCTTACCATGTATGGCTTTAAATAGTTGGAGAATGAAGACCCAACAGCTTCCCCGTACACTGTGTAAAGCTTCTCAGCTATAAAGAGCTCAAAATTATACGATGCTGCCAGTATCTCTTTTGAGTTTTCCAAATGATCTGTCCTTTCCAAGAAAAGTTCCTAGTAGCAAATAGCAACACACGTAAATGCAAGATCCACTAATAAAGATACCATAGCTGTACAAGGAGTTGAACTAACCAATTGTTTTCCATACAGCATGTGTAAGAAAATTAGAGCTACTCTTGGAGCTTCAGGATAGTACTTGTGAAGTATTGGACTGAAGTCAGTGCACTCTTTCTCTGCCACTGCCTTTAGCTCATTTGCAAGAATTGTCAATGGATGCTTAAATTCGGAATCTGAACGGCCATCTGATGAAATTAGGGCCTAATGGAGCACAATGAAGTATCAAGAAGACATTATGTTGTTTGTTATTTAGTTATAAAGTGGAACTTCTAAAGTTAGACCCATGGATTGTTAGCTCACTTGCTTATATGCAGCATGGATGGATCTGACAATGAGTAAATGGATCAACTTCGACTCTGGTGTACTCCCTACTGGGCTCTCAATAAACTGAAAATGACCCAAAACAGATCAGAGCGCTTCAAAGGTTAAAAAAAACTCTTAAAAAATCAGCATTCAATGAGCCCTAATACATCATCAAATGGGCGAATAAGAGGTCAGTATCAAACACAAAGGAAGAATAAACAGATACCAAGAATAATAATGGAAGGATTGAGGGACAAAAAGGAAGACGTGTGTATCAAATACTAACATTGATAAAAAAAACAATGACTCTTACAATGAGAAACAACAATTCAGATTATGGAATATGTTAAACAAGTCAACACATGACATTCTGATCCAAGTGAAGTTTTATTATTTTTTTAACTTCTCATGTTCTGCAAATATTATTAGTACAAAATCAGAAGAAATTGAGTGATATTATATCCATAATCGTTGAATAAAATATTTAAGGGAAGATTAGTATTGATACATTCCAGTAAAGAATTCCAAATTCCAATGCAAAGTCAAACTAGAGCTGTCCTAGAGAATATTAATTTCTGAAAAGTTCATAGCTTAAAAGTAACATGGAGTCAATATTAGTTTGCAGCCAAGGTCTTTCTGGCTACTTGATTTTGATGAAACACAATCATTTCTGATCGAGATAGAATGTTCTATAATCATAATGATGTTTCATATAACTCATAGTATCATCTTAATGGTAAGAGGGTTAAAGCCTAATGGAGAGGTGTTAGCCCCAAAATTCTAGTGTTCACTTCAGACATACTAGTACCAGAGCAAAAGCATTAGAAAGCTAACCCTTATTTCTTCAAAATCATCCTCAGCGGAGTTTGTCACCAACAGCAAGACCAAGTTCAGTGTGGCCTCAAAGATCGAGTAGTTATTCTGTTGGCAGAATGTCAAGAAAAAAAGAACTTTATGGTAGTACTGTGGCCTTCTATGAAATATCACAAGACATCATACAATATCGATTTACATATGTTAAGTATCATCAATGGATTCTTTTTTTTAATCAAAACCATCAATGGAATTAATTAAGAAGAAACACCAAGCCCTTCTTTCCAAAATGACATAAATTTTCGTTCTTACAGTTTCTTACCAATCAAGACTGTCATACTATGACACTAATTATATTCACATCATGCAGGTCGCATTACCATACTTTTACTTTTGGTTAATTCATCACTTGCATGGACAAACCTCATACAACATATAGTCATCATGCAAACAATAAAGGGTGGCCTACATACATTAGCAACAGGCTTCTGAGTTGAACTTATGCTTCCATGGTAACAGGAATATTAGGTGACTGCTTATTATCCATGGAATTTTATTTGTGCTTACATTCTTCGTCCACAATGAGCTTACAAAAAGAGTATGGGTGAATATTTTGTCAAATTATGTGACAGAAATATTAATAGTTTAAGCCATTAGATAAGCTAAGTAGGTAATGGGCAACTGCAACGATAAGGAATAATGTAATCAGATATAAAAAAAATATCGACCCCCAGGGGTAAGACCTCCCCTGAGCCATTGACAGAAAGGTAGAAGATTCTCTTCTGCAGGGTCGAGATAAGGCTACGAACTCCGGCTACTGAGGAGTCAGGACAAGCCACTAACGGCGAGGATGCGCCTGCAGCCATGTATCATGCTACAACCGTTAATGGACCACATATTTCACTGAAACCAGCACAAGGAGTGGCCTTTTTTTGTGAAAGATTTGACCTCCTGACCTGTAGGCTGCACTCCTGCTTCCCTACCACTGCACTAGGCACACGCTTTCGATGCAATCAGATCACATAACAGAGTAAAGATTATAAAATTTGTTAACAAAATTCATTAATCAGCATGCTAAAACAGGAAGTCACATCCAGAAATTAGTTGACAATGTACCGGAAGAATCCATCTGCTGAAAAACATTTGCAAACAAGGGCATGTCAACTAACCTTACTAAAGTATGCATGATAATTTTCTAGCTGTCTGCGGCACCAATCATTTATTTTGAGTAGGACACTGTCAACCAAACTTAGAACCCTGTTGCCACCATAGGCATCCACAGAACAAATAAAGCTGTTTGTATATAACTCTAGTTCTTTAACGTCGTGGTGTATTTGAAGTTTCTGTATCTGAAGGCTTGCATGTTTCAGTAGAAGAATCTCCCCAGTTTGAGAAAACTGAATTGAAGGAAAACAATCATATGAGTATGCCATGGGTACAAACAAGGTAACACTAATAAAACGGTCAGTTATCAATAAGGTTGCTTCAATTAATGGACAAAAGAAATTTTCCCTGCCTCTAAGCAGAGTAAAGGCAATCAATTTATAGTGGTTCACAAGACAATTGATTCACCATAGAGCAGCTCCTTCTATTCAATAGAAAGCACCATTGTATCATAATTTCCGTCCATTCTAAATGTCAACAAGTTAGCTATTGCCTACAAACATACTAGGTGCTCTTGCAACAAAGCAAATGCAGAGACGTGATGGATGAGCCACAAATTCATAATTCACTAGTTCATGCTATCAATAAGGGGCAATGGATCCGAAAAGGGGAACGGGCAAACAATAGCAGTAAAAAGACCTTCTGGAAAAGCACCCAAGCATAGAAGATGAGGTGCAACTTCTCAGTAACGCCCAATATAGGCCAGGTCAACTTTGCAGTTTCCAGTATCTCATCAGCCTCCTGGTAGTAAAATTAGATAGCACATTCAGGCAATCAGGATGGAATGTCCATGAACAAATCAGCTATGTGGTAGTAGGGTGTTATCTTTTTTAAGCAGACCAGAGAGGATGTAATGATCTATAGTGAGTAAAGAAAAAAACAAACCTCTACAAGTTGCCCATCTTCAAGAATATCAAACACACTGCAAAGTAACTTCTCATATAGCCTAAAATTGAAATGATAGTTATGGGTCCAATGGTAGGTCTCATCTTTAATGTCGAACTTCTTTGTCAGCGCACAAAGTTTTGCATTGTATCTTTCAATGATAGTCAAGACCTCAACACGGCCCTCAGGAACACTTACAACCCAGTCCTGGAATAGTTAATGATGCATACATAAAATGAAATCAATACTGTGAATCAGTCCGTTGTGAATGAAACAGTTGTTTATGTTTGGATAGATAGATACTAGTATCATTGCTAGTACTTGCCTCTGTACTTTTTAGCTTAGAGAGAACTATCCGTAATGTCTTGCTCATATCATACTCAAGAGATGCTGAGAAGAGAAGTAATTCTTCAAGAACATTCGCCTGGATAGCAGAATCAGAGACAATAGTAAGACAGACACCCATACTGGCATAATGCAGATAGAAACGATTATAAGTGCTTGCCTGTCTTTTCTGCCATTGCACACGCAATCTTTCCGTTGGAAAATCAAGTTTGCCAACAGAACTTAAGAGCTGTAGTGATATACAGGGCACATCAAGTGTTTCTTTCGCTGTCTTCAAACTAATATGTCTTAAAGCTCGTTTAGTCAGTGCGTCCATAGATTCTGAAATCTGGAAGAATTTACCTAATGAGTCCTCTCTAGAATATTTCCTAGCCTATAGTAGTGAAGATATTACTCAAGAAGTAAATTCAAAATGACCATTGAATAAAAAGGAGGCAAAAAAACTTCTAATCTGTAGAGTCTCAAGGACAGCATAGAAAATGTTATTTCAAAATTTTTTACACGGACAGATGAAAGAGAGAGTAGAAAGGGTCCTCTGATATATTAGCTAAGAACTTTGCTTCCTAAGATCATAACAGAATCTTGTACAAAGCTATAAAATGAAATGAGGGAACCAAAAATTGTTAATATCTAGCATTCATGTGAACATTGACAAGCTAGGCATTATTGCTATCTATTTTAGACAAACAGACAGTGAATAGCGAAATTTGTTTCTTAAACTAACATGAAAAATGACCAATTTGTGAACAAGACCTTGCCTCCATCTGTACTCGGATCAAATCAAGAATGCGGGCATAGCCATCTTCCACCTGAGGTGATGGATTTGATCCTTCAGTCTTAGTTCTTCGACCCTTCAGGAATTTGTGCTTCTTTTCTCTTTTTTCTTCAGAGAAGTGTACTTTTCCACTGTTAGAAATGTATTGTTAAGGAAGCTGAGTTAGAATTGTAAATGTATACTTAAAATATGAAGACACACCATGCAGTTAATGCAAACAGCCAGGTACGTCAAAATTACCTGACAAATAGAGAAGCAAGAAGGACCTCATAAGCTGTTTCTCTTATATCATCATCAGACAGTTCTTGAGTTAAAAAAACAAAGAATAGAATTAGCTCTAGAAAACAAATTCGATTATCTCCATACCCTTTGTCTTCTTAAAAGAGGGTAGAAACTAGAAAACATAACAAGTAATCTACTTCGTTCATCCCAAACTGTAAGTCATTTGACTTTTTTGACACTTGACTATTTGTCTTATTTAAAAAATTATGCAAAATATCACTTCTTTTGTCGTGGCTTGCTTTATTAATAAAAGTTCTTCGAGAATGACTTAAATTTGACTATGTTTGCATAATTTTTTTTGAATAAGACGAGTCAAACATGAGGTCAAAAAAAAGCAAACGACTTACAATTTGGGATGGAGGAAGTATATGCTATCATATATTCCTATATCTATGATTCTGGGTATCAACATCCAAAGAATAAGAGCATAACAAATGAAGCATGTACAACTTTTTACCTGTGGTTAGCCTAGGCAAACCTAGAGAAAGAATATCCACTTTCTTTACATGCTGAGGAGAAATATCTGTCAAATTATCATCATTCGTTCCATATCCTATTCCTGAGGTATTAATAGCATCTCTGAAGAAATCTCTTGGTTCAGTTGGCTGTCCTGCTGAACTTAAGTTGCCTTGTACGGGTGCTTGTGGCCCAATGCTAGGTGCTGCTTCCTTTGGAGGGGAATCAGATGGCCGTGAACTTGAAAGAAGAAAATAAGAGTTCCCTGATGGCGACCCAATCTGGATGCAAAATTGACAACAATCACAGAAAGCGAAATTGAAGCAATACGTTATGGTTTTGAACCTTGTTTAACTTTCTGAGTCCAAATGAACCTCATGCCAAGGTGCAAACATAAATTATCTCCGATGAAGGTTATAGCGGATGAGAATAATTAATTATGTTCAGATAAACCTCTACACTTATTATAATACTCCATAGAAAATGTATGTAACAATAGAGCACTCAGTTGTTGGTTGATACCAGAAAACAAAACTCGTTATGCCAAATTATGCACATGTAACTATGGAGGACGAATGGAACACTCAATCGAATCAGTGATCTTCACTTTAATAGTAGGCTTTTAAAATCCAAGAAATGGAAGGAATTGAGAAACAGTATGATTGAGGAGATTTAATCATTAAATAGGTAATGGTAAGATATGACTACATAGCCATTTCATTACAACTATTGAGTACAACTCAGGATCCAATGGTTTGTTCGAGAAAGAAAGTATCCAACGGTTGGATCATTAGATGGAAGGCTCATAAATGTATCCGATGGTTTAGATGCATTGTTGTACTTGAGTTGTACTAAAAGCATTCACAATAGAAGTGTTTCCCATGCATAAGATTGATACATATCCTAATTAAACTGCAATACTGAAATCTGTAATAATCTCGATGGCTTTAAAGATCAAGGACTAATCGACTCTGATTAAGAAAATATTGGAGAAGCATGCTGCTTACAGTTGACTAAATTCATGCATAGTGACATATCATTAGCATGATAAGAGCTGTGCAGCCTTTTTGTAATGAATTCTCAACTGCCTATTGCAGTAATTATATTGAACTCAATTGCATAAATACGAGACAGCTAATCAGTTGCAAAATTTTAGAATTGAAACGAAAAATCCAACAATATATAGCCCCATCCTACCAGCCGTTCACAGACAATTGTCGGCAAAGAAGAACACTTGTTTCGGGGTCAATAAATAATAACAATCCAACAAGCAACGAGTAAGATCAGCAATTCAGCACAAGCCGAAATGGCAAGGAAATTCATTGACGAGATCGCCTCATACCATTATAGGATACCTCCTCTCGTCGAAGTACCTCCTCGTGGCTTCCGACGCATTAAAATGGGCGCCTGGATTGATCAGAACCAGAACCATCAGGTGAATAAACAAACTTGCCCACATGACCCAGGTCCGCGCGGGGGGCACGGAGGGGGTTCTGCGGTTCTGCCGCCTGGCTTACCGGAGGCGACGCACTCGAGCGCGTAGTCGGCGCTGACGGCGTCGAGGTCGACGCGGGAGAGATCGAGGGCGCGGCCGCCCCCGCCGCCTGCGGAGAGGAGGAAGCCGAGGAGCCTGCGCCGGTCCCGGCGGTACACCTCCAGCATCGACGCCGCGTCCATGGCCCGCCGCGCGCAGGCGCTCGTCACGGCCGAGGGTTTGGGCGCGGGATTAGGACTCCTGGCTGGCTCAGAGGAGGCGGAGAGGAGAGGACTGAAGAGCAGCTACTGGCCCAGCGACTGTGAATGCGAGTGCGGGGTGCGCGGAAATCAGCCGAGGGACAGCCGGACCGGGGGCTTTGGTGCCGTGAAAGGCCGCACGCGTGAAGCGGGGACGGGAAGAAGCAGTCAAGCAGACCACGTTGGGGCCCGCGACGCAACAAAACTGGACGATGCGTACCCGGCAC